>PVKN010019826.1:0-16211 GCA_004027915.1 Capromys pilorides | reverse complement strand
TTTTAAATTTTATTTATTTATTTGTTTGCTTGTTGTGTTTGTTTGTTTCTTTATTTTATTTATTTTGTGGCTGGCTCAGCCTGCCCTGGTGGTGGGGGCTGGCGCAGCATGTGGTGCCGGGAATCGAACCGCAGTCCCTGCAGTTGCCTGAGCTTTCCTAAGCAGGCGCTTTAGACCACTGAACCATCTCGCCGGCCCCCTGTTTAGGTTCTTTATCTGTTTTTCTTTTTTTTTTTTTTTTTTTAATCACTCTTAGTTTTAATTTATTGAACACTTAACTATGAGACATCCTACACATATATCCTTCATTTTAAGGTTGTAGACATTTCCATTTTACAGATGAAATAATTGAGCATTAGTAGCTTTTCATCACAAAATTTCTGATGGGTCTGTATTTGAATCCAGGTCATTGCTTTACCTGTTTTTCTAGTGAGTAACAAATCACTTTCGTATTGATTTCTAATACATTGTGTAAAAAGTGAAATATTTTGTCTGATAAGTTTTATAAATATTGCTCTCCTCACCACTTTGGGTGTTGAGGAGAAAAAATAGGTCTTCTTGCAGGTTAATCACACAGACTTCCACTGAGCTATTCCCTCATCTCTGTTTAGGTGTTTGTCTGATGACTTATTTTTTTTCCCCTACCCTAGCTATTTTATTATTTTTTATGAAGACAAACTTTGCAATCTTTTCATGGTTTTTGGAAGTTGAGTTTTTGTTAGACTGTTCAGATTTCAACTCTTAGCTTTTTTTACTTATTCATTACTTACTCATTTTTTCTTTCCTGTTGCTAAGGATGGACCCCAGGGCCTCATGCATGGTGGGCAAGCTGCGTGCCGCTGAGTTACACCCCAGCCTTCAGTCCTTAGTTTCTTTTTTTTTTTTTTTTTTAAATTTTATTTTATTTTATATTTTTAAACCTCATTTATTTATTTATTTGTGTTCTGGCTGGCTCAGCCTGCCCTAGGGGTGGGGCTGGTGCAGCATGTGGTGCCGGGGATCGAACCGCAGTCTCTGTGGCTGCCCAAGCAGGCGCTCTAGACCACTGAGCCATCTCGCCGGCCCCAATCCTTAGTTTCTTTATCCAATGGAAGTAAAAAAAAAAATGTATTGTGAAGGTCAAAGTGCTTTGTGATGTGTAAACTGTAAATCATTATACAGATGAAATATTGTGTTATTTATTAATTTGTCTTCCAGGCAAGTTATATAGCACTTCTCTCTCTCTGCATTAAAAAGAACAGAATGATGTCATTTTATCTATCTATCTATCTATCTATCTATCTATCTATCTATCTATCTATCTATCTATCTATGTTCTCGTCGGCTCAGCCTGCTCTGGGGGTGGGGCTGGTACAACATGTGGTGCTGGGGATGGAACCAACGTCCCTGCAGTTGTCTAAGCTTGCCTAAGCAGGTGCTTTGGACCGCTCAGCTATCTCGCCAGCCCAATTTTCTTTTTTGTCATAAGAAAAAGCAGAATAGAATTGATCCTATGGTTAATGTTTCTCTTGCACTATTTACATGGGATCTTTTTGACATGATTTTCAACAGTTTCACTCTGGAAATCCAGAAATAATATTTTTTCTATAGTCTTATTGTTCCTTGTGTTAGACCTTTTTTTCTTTTGGTACTGGGAATTGACTCAGGACCTCGCACTTGCCAGGCAGGCGCTTGTGCTGCTGAGCTATATCTCCAGCCCCTTTGCATTATAATCTGACTAAAGTCCTCAGTTGTTCTGCACTCTCATTAGTTATGAGTCACAAATTTGAGTACTATTTACTTTAGGTACCTGTTTATTGATATGTAAGAATTTATAATTTCGGAAGACTAAAAATAAGTTTTATGATTATCAAAGTATTGCATGATTATTAAGGAAGAATTGGGCAGTAGAGTAGATTTCTAGGGAGAAGATAGAACATTTTTATAATCTGCCCAACAATCAATGAGTTAATAATAAATGCTAACACTTTAGACTGTACTCTCAGAATTTTCCTCCTCTTCTTCCAGCTCTTGCTCCTCATGCTCTCCCCACCCTTTCTTCTTTCATTTTTCTTGTCTTTTTGAGCCAGGGTCTCTTTATGCAGTTCAGCCTGCCTTTGAGCTCACTTTGTATCCCAGGCTGGTCTCCAAGGAACTTCCTCCTCAGCCTCCTGATTGCTGGAATTACAGGGGTGTTCCACCACACCCAGCCCTCTCAGAATTTTTGCTTGTGTATATTTGTGTTGTCAAAGCCCAACTTTCTAGAGCTTGGCATAGTGCCTGGCTCCTAGGGTATGCTAAATAAATATTTGTTACTGATAATGATTTTTTGGTTTATTCTTACATAGGAAGTATAGAATCTTTTTTTTTGGGGGGGCCCTTTTTTTTTTTTTAAGACAATGTCTTGCTATGCAGTTCAGGCTGGCCTTCAGCTCACTTTTATAGCCCAGGCTGATCCCCAACTCTAACCAATCCTCCTGCCTCAGCCTCCCAAGTGCTGGGATTACAGGCGTGCACTACCACGCCTGGCTCTTTGTCTTTTTTGAGAAAGGGTCTCACTATGCAGTTCAGACTGGCCTTGAGCTCGCTTTTGTAGCCCAGGCTGGTCTCAAACTCCCATTAATCCTCCTGCCCTGGCCTCCCAAATGCTGGGATTACAGGCGTGTGCTACCATGTCTCGCAGAAGTATGGAATCTTAATTCCTATTTTTTCTCTACTGAAAAATTTGATGTATATCACAGTATTAAAATTTTATATTATAGTCCGTCTGAACGTGAGCAAGTTCAAGAGCAAGCCCTTGTGGAGCTCATAGTTCAACGATAGAGATAAGCAATAATTTTTTTTTTTTTTTTTCCTTTCGTGGAACCAGGGATTGAACTCAGGCCCTTGCGCTTGCCAGGCAATCTCTTATTCTACTGAGCTATCTCCCCGAGATAAGCAATAATTAAAATGCTATTTGATAATGTAGTAACAGATTTGTTCAGGACCTTCTCAAAAAAACAGCAAAAGGATTGAGGGGTTAGAGAATACTTTCAGTAGGAGATGATTACTGAAAGAGCCATATGGAAGAATCCAGAATGAGCACATCATAGAGCCAGCTGTGGTGGTGCATGCCTATAATCCTAGCACTCAGCAGGCTGAGGCAGGAGGATTCCCTGGAGTTTGAGGTCACCCTGGGATGCATAGTAGTGAGTTCAAGGCCAGCCTGAACTACACCTTGAGAACCTGTGTCAAAAAACAAACAACAGGGGCCGGCGAGATGGCTCAGTGGTCTAGAGTGCCTGCTTGGGCAGCCACAGGGACTGCGGTTTGATCCCCAGCACCACATGCTGCGCCAGCCCCACCCCCAGGGCAGGCTGAGCCAGCAAGAACACAAATAAATAAATAAATAAATAAATAAATAAATAAATAAATGAGGTTTATAAAATAAAATAAAATAAACTTTAAAAAAATAAAAAAGGACGAAAGAAAGGAAAATTATAAAAAAACCCAAACAAACAAACAACAGAAGTAAAACACATCAAAGAAAAAGATGTACAGTGACACACATAGTCATTGAATGTGAGCAGGGCTGTAGGAACAATGTGTTTGGTGTAGATTGTGTTTGTGAATAGAAGGGCTAGAGATGAGGCTGAGTGGAGGAGGGGCCAAATGAGAAAGTGTCTTCACAGGATATCTGCAGGGTTCAGTCTAGAGAATATATTGGAAGGAGTGGGAGTAGAATTAGGAAAACTCAAAAAGACTTTCGTTGAATAACAAATAGTGTGGTCAAAAAGTATTAACAGAGCTGGAAAGAGGTGGGATATCAGCTGAGCTCAGCTAACAGAACGTTGGACATGCTGGCTAATGATTAGGATAGTACTTACTGACTTATATATGGTTTCTTGAGACAGGGTCTTGCTATATAGTACAGGCTGGCTTTAGATCCTGTTTCAGTCTCCTAAATGCTGGAATTACAGGCTTGTGCCACCATGCCTGTCTAGGGTAGTTTTATTGGGGCCTTATAAGTAACAGATATCCATGATGAGGCACCCCTCCCACCCCGGCACACATTTATTTATTTATTTTTGTCATGGTACCCGGGATTGAACTCAGGACCCTGCGCTTGCCAGGCAAGCACTTATTCCACTGAGTTATCTCCCTGGCCCTCCCTGTGATGAGTTTTAAACTGTCATTTGTTATGGGAAAATTATTATAGGTTACGGTTTACCTCCTTTGCTAGTGTGAAGTTCCGTTGAAATCTTTTGTGGCTATGAAATAGTAGAATTATTATTAGGATTATTATATGTATTTGGTTGTGGCAGGGTCGCACTACGCAGCTTGGACTTGTGGTAATCTTCCTGCTTTCAGCCTCCCCATTGCTGGGATTACAGGCGAGCGTTACTGCGTCTGGACTCTCTGACAGGCTCAGCTTGGCCTGGGGTGGGGCTGATGAAACATGTGGTGTAGGGGATGGAACCATGGTCCTTGCATTTGCCTAAGAAGGCGCTTTAGTTCACTGAGCTATCTCACTGGCTCTAGAAATGTTATTAAACAAAACTATATTTAAAAAGGAGTGGTATTCTGGCTGAAAAATGTGCATGTGTGTGTGTGTTGTGAGATTCTGAAGATTGAATCCGGGGCCTCATTCATTCATGTTAGGCAAGTACTGTACCATATTATTATGGTTCCAATTTTAGTATGTGTGCTGCTGGAGCGAGCACATGTACCATATTATTATGAAATAAGGTCTCACTAAGTTGCCCGAGCTGGACTTAAACTCAATGATCTTCTTCCTTCAGCCTTTCTTTAGTGTTGGGATTACAGGTGTGTGCCACCACTGTCACTGTGCACACATACTGTCACTTTTAATAGCTATGAAATAGCCCGTGTGGCACAATAATATATTTGAGAAAGAAAACCAAATTGAAAAATATTGTCTGTTGAGCTTTCAGTAGTCCTTCATTTTATTGATTCTGTTTACCTTTTATCCAATTTCTTCTTTAACTATACTAGTGCCTACTGTAACCCCAGGACCCTAACTTCTTGATGACTTTCTTCCCAGTTTCTGAAATAGCTTTTTAACTTCGGAAATAGAAGTGAGTTACTTTATCTGCTCAAGATGGTCACTTTATTTTATTATTTTTTTTTTTTTTTAGGGAAGGGTCTACAGGGACAGGGTGTTCAGGGTCTCACTACTAGATTGGACTCAGTGCTCTGCCTGTTTACAGCCTCCCAAGAACTAGGATTACAGGCACGCGCCACCATGCCCAGTCTTAATTGCTATCTCAACGCTCCCAGGGGCAGGGCTGGGATGGCAGGTCCAAGATAGTCACGTTTAAACCTTACTAAATTCAAATAGGACAGCTGATCAGGAAAGATGGTCTTGGTACTTAAACATCTCTCAGATTACTTGAATGGAGTTCAGTATCAGTTATGTCATTGTATATTCAACAGTTTTACTAAATTCTGTGATACATATATTTATTTCTGGGGTAGTACTAGAGATTGAACCCAGGACCTTCACACCGATCTATTTCTTTTTCTTTTCTTTTCTTTTTTTTAGTTATGGCCGGCTCAGCCTGCCCTGGGGATGGCACAGCATGTGGTGCCAGGGATTGAACTGCGGTCCCTGTGGTTGCCTAAGCTTGCCTAAGAAGGTGCTTTAGACTGCTGAGCCATCTCACCAGCCCCTCACACTGATCTATAGCTTTAGCCCTTTTCTGTTTTTTTTTTTTTTGTGGGGGGAGAGGGGGTACCAGGAATCAAACTCAGAATTTTGTGCTTGCCAGGTAGGTGCTGTGTTGCTGAACTATATCCTTGGCCCTGAGACAGGGTTTTGAAGTTTTTGGAACTGGGCTATAATTTGTGACTCTCTTGCCTCAGCCTCTCCAAGTTCTGATATCACAGCACAGGTCTGTGCTACAATGTCTAGTGCAAAATTTTACCAATGAGGTTTTGTTTTTTTTCCGCTGTGTAGTTTTGGCTGGCCTCCTGCCTGAGTATTTAAATTACAGGTGTGTGCCCCCGTATCCAGCTTCCACTGTATTTTTTTGTTATTTTTTTTAGCTGGACTGGTGATGTAGCTCAGTGGCAGAGTGCTTTCCTGCCAAGGGCAAGATCCCAAGTTTGATTCCCAGTACCACCCCCCCCCAAAAAAAAAAAAAAAAGGCCTTATTCTGCTGAGCTATGTCTCCAAGCCCTTATTTTATTTTTTGGACAAGATCTCAAGGCTGACCTCAGACTTGCACCTGTTCTCCTGCCTCAGCCTTTTAAGTGCTGGAATTATGGGCATTATCGCACTATGCCTTGTGTACCATTTATTTTAAAGGGACTTTAACAGATTAGGGGGACAATTTTTGGGGGGTGGTCTCTCTGAGACAGGGTCTCACTATGCAGTTCAGGCTGGCCTTGAACTCACTTTGTAGCCCAGGCTGGCCTCAAACATTCTCCTACATCAGCCTCCCAAGTTTTAGGGCTACAGTGTGAGCCACCACACTCAGTCCTAGGGGACAATTAAAACTGAACTTTTGGGCTGAGAAAGATAGTTCAGCAGCATAATCGCCTTCCTAGCAGGTATAGGGTCCTGAGTTTCATCCCTGGTACTACAAAAAAGCCAGAAACTGAACTTTTATTTGAATTTATTTAACTATGCCGAAAATTAAACCTAAAGCCTGTGCATGCTAGACAAGTGCTTTGTTGCCTAACTGTATACCTAGCCCAGTTAATTTCTTCCTTCCCTTTCTCCCTTCTTTTACTCTCTCTCTCTTTTCCTCACCCTGTCCTTCCCCTTCCTTCTCTCCCCTACCCTTCCTTCTCCTTTTTCCGATTCTTTGAGACAAGGTCTTACCATGTGCAGTTCAGGGTGACCTTGAGAACTCCCCATGTAGTCCAGATGGGTGGGCCTCAACTCAATTCTGCTCCAGCATCCTGAGCGCTGGGGTTGCAGATATATACTACCACACCCATCTGCTTTCCTTTTTAAAATTATTCATCAAATTTCCTACTTTTCTGTCCTCACTGTCAGGATGTTTACTGCTGTATCCATTGTGTCTTTCTGGAACTAAGCTCCTGGAGTAGAAGAGTCCTGTGTGTTGCTGTTTTGTATAACCTCCCAGAGAAGTAGTGTTATTGTAGTGATTAAGGAGTACAGATTCTGGGCTTGAATTGTTTTGTCTGTTTTTGAGACAGTCTTGCTGTGTAGTCTTCCAGCTCTGTTATGTAACCCAGGCTGGACTCAAACTCAATGATCTTTCTACCTCAGCTTCCTGAGTGCTGGAATTATAGGTGTTCACCACCACACCTAGCCGGGTTTGAATTCTTTCATTTGTTTCTTTTTAACACAGGGTCTTAACTGTATATTTTAGGCTGGCCTTGAACACAGTATGTACTCCAGGCCAGCCTTGAATTTTCATGGGGCTTGAGATCTGGCTCTTTTGACTTTATTTATTTATTTATTTATTTTATTTATTTATTTTTTTGTTTTTACAGACCAGGGATTGAACTCAGGCCCTTGCGCTTGCCAGGCAAGCACTTATTCTACTGAGCTATCTCCCCAGTCTATTTATTTTAAACTTTATTTATTTATTTATTTATATTATGGCTGGCTCAGCCTGCCCTGGGGGTGGGGCTGGCGCAACATGTGGTGCTGGGGACTGAACTGCGATCCCTGTGGTTGCCTAAGCTTGCCCAAGGGGGCCCTTTAGACCGCTGAGCTATTTAGCCGCCCCCCTCCCTTTTTTTTTTTAAAGTTTTATGTATTTTGTACAGGGTCTCACTATGCAGCTCAGACTTGTAGTGATCCTCCTGTTATAGCCTCCCCAGTGCTTATGGATTATAGGGGTATGCCATCACATCCATTCTTGGCGTCTGACTCCGGACACTCAGGGCGGGTCTGGCACTGCATGTGGTACAGGGGATTGAACCTAGGTCCTTATGCTTACCCAGACAGGTGCTTAGACCACTAAGCTGTTGATGCAGGAAGGAAAAAAAAAAAACTGATCAGGGGTGGGTGACCTCCAATAGGGGACCTCCAAATGACATAGGGAAAACTGATCTTCCAACCTGAAAAATACCTGGAACGAGTTCGTGTTCTCTAAAACCGAAGAATGAATTTTAGAAACAAACGGAGGTTATGAGCAGAATATATTTATTGAGGGAAAGAAAGCTCTTGTCCAAGAGAGACAGGAGAGGGGTCCCAAGTGGGTGTCCCTGGGAAGCTGTCTCTTCCAGGGACTTTTATAGAGGAAAACCATGTGGTAAGGTGAGTCTAAGGTTGTGGAGAAGAGGTGGGAATTTGCTTAGGTGGGTATGAGGTGGGACAAAACTATGGTCAACCAATGAGATTACAAGCACCATTACTCAGGTAAAATAGATTAAAATTGGGATCCAATGGGAAGGCAAGTCACGTAACAAGCGGGCAAGAACACCACCTATTGAGCTTGGGCTTGTGACTCTTTCTAGGCGATTGATACCTACTTAGAATATCAGTCCCTGATGCCCACCTTTAAGGAAGTAATTAGTTGCTTTTGTTGCTCTTGTCTTGAGATCTGACCCATAGCAGAGGAGTGTCTATCTAGTAAAGCCACCTTGTCTTCCATGTCATCCTTGAGGGCCTGGCCCTGCCTAACTGCCTATAATATTTCTAGTTAATTCAGCTGTCCACAACACTGTCTCTGTGGCCCTTTTATGACTTCTTGGTTATTAGAGCAGCGAAGTTAACTAATTCCTTCTTGGTTTTGCTTCTGCATTTGTCTTTTTGTTTGTTTCTTTCTTTCTACATTTGTATTTTTTTTTAACTTTATTTATTATGTTATGTTATGGCGAGCTCAGCCTGCCCTGGGGCTGAGCCTGGGGCTGGTGCAGCATGGGGTGCTGGGGATTGAACTGCGGTCCCTGCGGTTCCCTAAGCTTGCCTAAGCAGGCGCTTTAGACCACTGAGCTATCTCGCTGGCCTCTGTTTCTACATTTGTAAAAGGGAGTTAATAGTACTATTATAGAACTATTAATAATGTGTTTATTATTATTATTATTATTATTATTATTATTATTATTATTATTCTGTCTTTTTGAGACAGGGTCTTGAGCTCACTTTGTAGCCCAGGTTGGTCTTGAACACACTGATTCTCCTGTCTCAGCCTGCAGAGTGCTGGGATTATAGGTTTGTGCCACCATGCCTGGTAGAACTGTTATGAATATTAAACATAAAGCACTTGGAAAAGAATCTGGGTTATGGTAAAAGTTTAATAAATATGTTAAAATCTATTGTAATATATGCACCTAGTGGGAACCTAATTAACATTTCATTTAGTTAATAGAGGAAATTCCTGAATTGGTAAAAAAAAAAAAAAATTGAGCTATCTAACCACTAAATGTCTTTATAACTTTGAATCCAAGTTTCTGTTTTATGTCATGGCCCAGCTACTGGGATTCTAGTTCATACGATCATGATGCTTGTCCAAAAAAGCCAATGCACTTGTAAGAAATGGCTTTTAATCTATCTGGTGCTAATACATGGATTTGTGAGTTTCCATGGCTAATTAAATAGGGGATACTAGTTTTTATGCTACAGTGCATCTGGTTTGAATGGGAACCACAATTTATTTTATAGGAAGATGATAAGCTCAGCAGTACTGCTTTTTTTTTTAATTAGGCAGTCATTCTGGAATGTGTATTTGCTGTGTTGGGTTATAGAACGAATAATTGATGAGCAGACCTGCCGTGTAGGGTTGCCATGTGTTTGGTCTTGATACACTGTTACTAGATTTGTTAATATTCTTAGTCTGGAAAAATGAATGACCAGTTTTGTAGACTACATACTAGTCATAACGAATCCTTATTTTACCTCGTATTCGTTTAGGGACTTTTTGTGGCTTTATTTTTTTTTTTTTAATGTATTTAGTACAAGGTCTACGGGGTCTCACTATGTAGATCAGACTCATAGTGATGACCCTCCTGTTTTCAGTCTCACAAATGCTGGGGTTACAGGTGCACACCACCACACCCAGTCTCAGTTGCCCTCTCAGTGTGCCCAGGGCGTGACCAGTATGTCAGGTCCGGGGTTTGAACCCCTCGCTCCTGCATCAGCCTAATTAGGGGCTTTTAACCTGCTGAGCTATCTAGCTGACCCCTGCTTTGTGGCTTTTTAAATTTTTTTTTTTAAGATGGTTCAGGCTGACCTTGAACTCTCACTATTTAGTCCAGGCTGTCCTCCAACTTGTGGCAGTCTTCCTGTCTCAGCTTCTCAAGTGCTGGGGTTATAGTGTGTACTACTATACATGACAACTTTCTATGATTTTAGAAAAAATAGAAGCATATTTTTTTTTCTAGGCTTTTTGTCTTTTTGAGACAGGTTCTCACTATGCAGTTCAGGCTGGCCTTCAGCTCACTTTTGTAGCCCAGACTGGTCTCAAACTCTCACTGATCCTCCTGCCTCAGCCTCCCAAGTGCTATGTTTTCAGGTGCACGCCACCATGCCTGGCTTTTTTCTAGTTTTTATACATAGGATGTAAAAGTTAACTGAAACTTGAGACACACATTTTACTAATTTTGTGGGATCTCATTACCAAATTTGTACAATATGGTTTTGTTTTGGGGTGGATGTTAAAGGTGTTTGGTTGCTGGCTAATACTGTACTGCCATACTCTGCTACCCTATGGCTGGTAGCTTTTTGTGCATCGCAGGATTTTGTTTGTATCTACACTATTGTGAGGCTTCATCTACTCCATTTTTGTGAAATGAAGCTGTAAGAAACACTGTACATTAAAATGGAAACATAGGAATGATTGAGCTGTGGAATATTTTTCCTGTTTGGCACCCATTCCTTAGAGAATCTGTTTGCATAGTGCTAATTTTTATGTGTGTAGTTATTAAACAACTGAAACCTTACAGGCTGATGGACCTCCTGTATCCTTGTTAACCTCCCTACTGAGGGAGGGTGGAGAGTAGTAGTAGCTTTTTTTTTAATGTATTTGTTGTAGGTGCTTTAATCTGCTGAGCTATTTGGCCTGTCCTTATGATTATATTTTCTTTATGCAGAATAAATCAACTCCAATATAACAATGATGTTGGAAAAGAAACCTGTTTGTGTGAAGAGAAAGAAGTTTTGAATTTCCAAGTTTACAATCACAGTTATTAAAAAATTATTTATATGTGTCCTTGAGAGTCATGTAAGGAGAGCAGTTTAGAATGACTGCTAAGGGTTGTTTCTTAGTTTAAGAGCAAAAGTGCTTAAGCTTTTCTACCACAGTGTTGTAACTGAGGCTCTGTTGGCATTCAGGGCAGGACAGTTCTTTGTTGTGCTGTCCTGCTCTGTCCATTGTAGCACATTTTGCTTCCCTGGGCCCTGCCCACTGAAATACCAGCATGCCCACCCCACACCCCTGCTGCTGTGAAAAAACTCCTCCCTGACCAGATGCTCCTTCTATTTCTCCTGCTGAAATTTACAAACCCTAGATGAAAACCACTGGGACTGCATGTGAACTTTTAGTGAGGCAGGAAAGTATTACCACTTTTCAAAATTTTAATTTTTGCAAGCTTAAAATTGCTCTTATTTGATCAACAAGGTATTATGGGCTGAGTACCCTTTTTATAGTTAAAATTGTTTTATTTTAAAATTATCTTTATCTCTGTCTCTGTCTCTGTCTCTGTCTCTCTCACACACACACACACACACACACACACACACACACACACACACACGGTTTCTCTGTGCAGTTTAGACTGGACTTGAACTCACTTTGGAGCCCAGACTGGCTTCAGACTCATCCTGCCTCAGGCTCCCAAGTGCTGAAAAGTCACTGTAGTAGTCTGTTTCTAAGAAATGTATATTTTGAGGGGAACTGTGAGCAGCAGAAATAGAATTCTGTAAATAAGACTAAGAAAGGTGATCCAGAAGCAGAAAACTTTTTTTTTGTTGTTGTATTTTTGGGACAAGGCTTACAGGGTCTACAGAGTCTCACTACATAGATTGGACTTGTAGTGATCTGCCTGTGTTCAGCCTCCCAAGGGCTGGAATTACAGGTGTGTGCCACCACACCCAGGCTCAATTGCCATCTCAGTGTACCACAGGGGCAGGCCAATATGGCAGACTGAGATTGAACCCCAGCCATGTGCTCTGCTTAAGCAGGCGCTTTAATCTACTGACCTATTTGGCTGGCCTTAGAGGCAGAAAATATTTTAGTGTCACACATTTTAAACAATGTATTTTTCTTTTTTTTTTGCAGGACCGGAGTTCGAACTCACGACCTTGCGCTTGCCAGGCAGGCACTTGTGCCATGGAGCTATCTCCTCAGCCCCAAACAATGTATTTTTCTGATTTTAAAAGTAGTCATTTTTCTGGGGTTAGAGGTATGGCTCAGTGGTAGAGCTCTTGCTTTGTATGCACAAGGCCCTGGGTTTGATCTTGAGTATCCCCTCAAAAAAAAAAAAGAATCATTTGCAGCTATGCATGTCTGAAATCCCGACACTTGGGAGGCCAAGGCAGGAAGATTGCCATGAGTTCAAGGCCAACTTGGGCAATACAGTAAACTCAAGGTGGACTACATAGTGAGAGTGTCTCATTGCCACCAACCAAATCATTTTCAGATTTTAAAAAGTAGGCTGTGGTTTTAGAATGTATTCATATATGCTTTTACACCGTTATAGCCGATTAAAATTTGCTAGATGTGCTGAATGCTATTTCTTTCTTTTTTTTTTTTTTATCTTTTTGAGACAGGGTCTCTTTATGCAGCTCAGGCTGGCCTTGAACTCACTTTTGTAGTGCAGGCTGGTCTCGAACTCGTACTGATCCTCCTGCCTCAGCCTCTCAAGTGCTGGGATTACAGGCCTGAAAGCTATTTCTAATGTGGTGGCTTTCATTTAAAGTGTTGTTATTTAGCATAGTGTCCAAGGGAACAGCAGACATGGTTTGGAAGTTTTCCCTTGCTCAGCACTTCTCCAAAATGTATTAAGAAAGTTCTTATTTCCATGAAGGAGACTGTACTTTTGGCTCTGATCTCAGCTGTTTAGTGGCTTAGTATGACTTCAGCATGCAAGAGGAGCTCTACCCTATATATCATGCTTATTGTAAACTTTTTTTATTTTGAATTTATGGACTTGAGTAACTTAGACTATCCAAAAAATTCCCCAATCCTTTTGAGGTTTTAGCATGAGATATAAATATTCCTTGGACCAAAAGCTGTAGTGGAAATGTTACAGAATAGAAGTCTAAGAATCTAGAGGCTTGGCTTGCATACTGGGATGCAGTTTATTTGCCAAGTTGTTTTCAGTTTTCTCGGCCTAAGCATACTGTGTAACTATTTTTATTTTTTTTTGTCTTCAGGATCCAGCTGTGCAGTTCAGGTTGGTCTTGAGCTTATTTTGTAGCCCAGATTGATCTCAAATTTAGCAATAATCTTCCTGTCTCAGCCTCCCTAGTGCTTGGATTATAGGCGTGCACCACCATGCCCTGTTTCTGTAGAGCTGTTGTATTAGCAGTAGACTTAAAAAAAGACAATCTATTAAACTGTTATCAATTTCAAGTTTTTAAAATGTAAAAGGGTACAATATAACTACCATCTCGAATTAACGAGTATTATCTTTCAAAAAATAACCAATATCAAATGTATCATTTTTTGTTTGATATAGGTTTTTTAAGAAAAGGAAATAAAACATTATTGCTATAGTTGAGATCTCTTGTTTTTCCACCTTGTCTCACTTTTCTTCTTTCCAACTAAGGCAATTCTACTATGACTTTATCATCTTTTTATTTATTTATTTATCTATCTATCTATTTTGTATTATGGCTGGCTCAGCCTGCCCTGGGGGGTGGGGCTGGCCCTTCTTGTGGTGCTGGGGATTGAGTGCAGTCCCTGCGGTTGCCTAAGCTTGCCTAAGCAAGCTTTATAGACCACTATAGACCACTGAGCCATCTCACCGCCCAAGTTCATGCTTTTGGATATTCACTATAAATATCTATCTTAATAATTATGACAAGAGTTGAAGATTTACTGCTTGCCAGATGCTATTAATCTAATCAATAATCTTGTGGTTGTTATAAAGATTGAATGAGTTAATATATAAAATAGTATAATGTAGCTGTTTTTGGTTTTGGTACTGGGGAATTGAACCCTGGACCTTGCGTGTGCTAGGCAAGTAAATGCTCCCTTCTGGGTGGCTACTGTTTTTATATCTAATTGGGGATCTGGAGATGTACAAAGGTTAAATAAACACCTAGGTTTATACAAATACAAATTAATGGAGCAAAAATTGAACTCAAATTGTTCGTTCTATAGGCCATATAATATACTATAGGGGCCAGACATGGTGGCACACACCTATAATCCCAGAACTCAGGAGACTGAGGCAGGAGGATCTTTGCAAGTTTGAGACCAGCCTGGGCTATAAAGTGAGCTCAAGGCCAGCCAGAACTGCATAGCAAGACCCTGTGTCAGAGAGAGAGGGGGAGGAAGGGAGGGAGGGAGGGAGGGAGGGGGAGAGAGAGAGAGCGAGAGAGAGACAGAAACAGAGATAGAGACAGACAGAGAGACAGGCAGATACACAGAGTGAGACAGATGTTATATATTATGAGGGTTAGTATGCTATATTTTTTAATAGTTAAATTTTTTTTGTTGCTACTGAGGATTAAACCAGGGACACGCTTCTACTGAGCAATATCCCTAAACCAGTTATTAAGTATTTTTTAGAGACAAGGTCTCCCTGGGCTGGCGAGATAGCTCAGCAGTCTAAAGTGCCTGCTTAGGCGAGCTTAGGCAACTACAGGGACCCCAGTTTGATCCCCAGCACCACATGCTGTGCCAGCCCCACCTGCAGGGCAGATTGAGCCAGCCATGACATAAATAAAAAAATCAAGTTAGAGGCAAGGTTTCTCTAAATTGGTCAAGCTGGCTTTGAACTTTAAATTCTCCCGTCTCAGCCTCCTGACTAAATGAGATTACAGATGTGTGGTACCATGCTTAATTGAGAAGTTTTTTTTTTTTTTTGAGCTGTATTTGGTGTTGCTCCTATAATCCCAGTACCCTGGGAGGCTGAGGTAAAGTATAGTTCCAGTTGAGCCTACTCAATGTAACATTTAACAAGACCCTGTCTCAGTATTAAAAAACAAAATTAAAAAGGTCTGGGATGTAATTAAGCCCTGGCCCCCAATGCTGGGTGGGGGCTTTTTTGAATGAAATTTTAATGATGCCACCAACTAAACATGCTGTTCCTTCCCTAACATTGCTTTTGAAATATATATGCATCACTAGACATAATTCATTTATGTAATTGCTTGTCATTGCTAGATATAATTTATTTATGTAAATGCTGTATAGTTCAGTTTATCTGTTGTTCCTACAGATGAACTTCAGCTTGTCACTCCCCTGCCTCCGTTCCATACAATGGTAAAATGAAATGAATATCTTTGTTTAGGATTCCAATTATGTAGCAGTGGGAGTTCTGTTAGGTCCAACTTAAAAAAAAAAAACAAAACTTTTTTTTGCCCCCTTGAAAAGTGCTGTGAGCAAAGATACATTGTTCTTTATTTTTCAAAATAAAAATATCAAGGGGCTGGGAACATAGTTCAGTAGAATAAGCGCCTGCTGGCAAGTGCAGGGTCCTGAGTTCAGTCTCCGGTACCACAAAAAAAAAAAAAATCAAAATTGTCAATGAGTTGTGCTGCTGTGAAACTTGTGACAGGAGTCCTATCAAGCCAATTTAGCTGTAATTAGCAATTTCACCTCCTTCTGCTCAGATGAGAATGTTAAAACTGTATTGCTGAGCTGCAACAATTTTGTCTTCCAAAGTGACCTTATACTTTTATTAGTTATGTATATACTGGTGGGGTGCAGCCTTCTAGAGTCTTTTTTTTGGGGGGGGGCAGGACTGGGGTTCGAACTCATGACCTTGTACTTGCTAGACAGGTAGTTGTGCCACTGAGATATCTCTCTAGCCCCTTTTTTTTTTTTTTTTTTTTTTTTTTTTTTTTTTTTTTTTTTTTTTTTTGCGGAACTGCTGGTGTTCGAACTCATGACGTTGCACTTGTCAGGCAGGCACTTGTGCCACAGAGCTATCTCCCCAGCCCCTCTCTGGCCCCTCTGGAGTCATTTCTACTGGGCTGTGCTATTTATTTATGTATTTATGTATGTATGTATGTATGTATGTATGTATGTATTCAATAGCGAATTTTTAGATGGTTTTTATTCTTATATTTTTATTTTGATACAGTTTTGAAATCTTTGCCATATTTGATTTACATTGAACTTAGTAATTTTTCA
>PVKN010019825.1:0-16192 GCA_004027915.1 Capromys pilorides | reverse complement strand
ATATATATATATATATATATATATATATATATATATATAATTTAGATCAGTTGGTAACTCATGACAAATCATGCTTTAAAATCTATATTTAAAACTCAATTAACAATATATAAATGCATAAACAAATATGGAGATCAAACAAATATCCTTACAAAACCTAGTGCATTTAAATGTATTTCTAGCCAGGTTAAACCAGATGATCTTTTTCTTTTAATTTCTTTACAAACACTTTTTGAAACTTCCTCTGATTCCATCATAAACACTTCTTCCTCTTTAGCGGCTTTGGACATTTTCACTTGAAATTTCCCGTTCCCCTGTAATAACCTTCCTATAGGCTGCCAGCACCACTTTTCCATTTTTCTGTCTCTATTTCCATTCAGTACTCTCTTTACTATGAAGCAGTTACTTATTCCTACAGAATTTTTACCTTTGCCACTTGTAGCAGATAACCAGAAGCTCAGGCTGGGCTAGGGGACTCAGAATTCCCTCCCATGGTCACAGCAGGAGAGCAGCTGTCCAGGAGGCTGGGGGCAGGGAGAGGCAAACCTCCCTAGACAGGGCAGGACAGATAAGGGCCTCTGAGCTGGGCTAATGAGCTCCATGGGCTTTTGTCACCCTGTCATCAGCTCAAAAGCAAACGGGGGGGGGGGGTGGTGTAGAGAAAACTCAGATGAAGTGAGAGCAGCAAAGTCGGCAACACCTGTGGCTGAGGCTCTCCTGGGTGCCACAGCGCTCAGGGAGATAACAGAAACCCCAAAAGCACTGGGCATTTTTACCTTGGGGCTTATCAAAGTTAATCATGCAGCTCAGGACAGTTGGCTTGCTCTGCACTGTTCCAGCCATAACAAAGGTCCCAAGGGTGTCCTGGCTCAGTCCACACATAGTAGCCCAAGACTGGTATAATTTGACACAGCAACAATAACTGCAATGCAATAGGGCAACTGAGCTAGGTCTGTGCCCCTCTGCTTTCTCAGGTGGATTGTCACAAAAGGCAAGAAGGGAAAGAAGAACAGAACTAATACCATTGCCACAGCCCAAGCTATGGACTCCATGTTTATCCCCTGACATGAGCACAGCTGGGGACACAGGCACATTGGGGACAGAGAACAAACAATTCAGACTAATAAAAAGACAGCAACATCCTGGGAAAGTTTGATTTCTTTTTCTTTTCTCCAACCTCTTTGCGTTTAATTTAAACTCTTAGCTGGATTTCAAACCAAAATAAATGCCAAGATTTCCATAGATTTCTGGGCAAGATAACACAGGGTTCTCCCTGCAACAAGCTCAAAAACAAACCTCATAAGCAGGTCCCAGAGAAAACAAACAGGAATATTTATCTATGAGAAAAGAGACGCTCTCAGTGAGAGAAACAATGTGTCAATAGTATCTCAGGAATACTCATCTGAGATAGATTGACACAACTTCCACATCTGGAAGTTAGGGCCCAACAACAAAAAGCCAAGCATATCTTACCTAGGTCAGAGTAAGTTCTGTTATTTCTTTCCACATTGAGACATTCCACACCTCCAACGACTTTGAGATAGTTAGCTGAAATCAGCTGGGTTAAGAGCTGCGCACTTCTCATTAAGAGGCAGAGGAAAAGGACATCTTCCCTGGTGGTGGCAGAATGTACCATTTTGATGAGAAAGATAAAACTTCCTGAAACATCTCTCTTATCTCAAGATTCCAAATCCTAAGAAAACTCTTCTTAAAACTCCAATTACTTGCTTTATACAAGTGGTAATTTGAAGTTCCTCTATTAAAAATTCCCTGGTATCATGTGCCTGGAATTCAACCTCACAACTGATAGGCAATTTCACGAATGACTTAACCTCCATAGATTATTCTGGGAAGTGTATCTGGGATATGACTAATACCGGGGAGTGCACCCAGATTCATCTCAGTAAAAATACACATATGCTCTTAATTACAGTTTTAAATGTGATAACATAAGAAAAATATTTTGCTACAGAGTTCATAAGGATCTGGTTAATTATTGGAACTGAACAAACCATACTTTTTGTAAGCAAAATTGATCTACTGAGGGCAACATGGGAAGATAACACTGCAATACAAAGCAAGAAAACAACATATTTATTGAGCCAAGTAGGAGTATTATATCTGAAAACTTTGTAAAGTTATACAGTTCATACAAACAGAATGGATATATGCAAAAATTATTTGGTGAGTGGAAAATGAGAATATGGGGTGATGAGTTACAAAACTTAAAAAATGCTTAATTGTTAAGATAGAAGGTAAGAGTAGCAGCTAACATTCAGGTAAGAGATATCGAAGCAAACAGAAACTTAAAGAAGTAATGAATTGAACCAGACCACAAGTAGTTCAGAGACCAAAGAGTGAGTGATTGCTGAAGATGCTGGACAGGGCATATGAAGACACTAATAGCAGGGCAATGACTTTAAGGGGTAAACAGAGAAGGTGATCACAGTGGGTAGAACTTACATGGTCCCCACCTAATCCTAAGCAGGAAACATTAACTGGATCCATGAGAACAGAGCCCAAGAGTTTTTATGAACATGGAGGTTGCCAGGAGATGTAAGAAGCAGGAAAAGAAACAATTGAACTACTGGGCCCGTTTGTTAGGTGAACTTTTGAAAAACAGAAGAAGTGTCCTTTAACCTTCCCCAAATTGTTCCTGGATAAAGCTTCCCTCTGAAAACAGAGAAAAGAAAACACAGCCTAATTCTTATGGGAATCTCTAAACAGATCAAAAGTCTCATTCTTCCATTTCTTCCACATACTCATATGAGAGAGAGAGAGAGACAGACAGACAGACAAACAGAATGACAGAGAGACAGAGAGATAGAGAGAGGGGAGAGAGAGAGAGAGAGAGAGAGAGAGAGAGAGAGAGAGAGAGAGAGAGAGAGTGGGTTTTCACTCCCAAGGCCTTAGGTTATGACAGTTACAAAAGGATAGCTTTCTTCTAGATGTTTAAAGTAATCTTTTGTTTTATTGAAACATAAAGACAGAAAGAAGCAGATGCCTAGGCCAAGACTGGGGTATATGGTGTGTACTAGCGAAGGGAGGGGAAAAAAGAGCCTTCAGTCAGAAAGAGACATTGAACTGTGATGCAGGATAAACTAAATCTAGAGCCAAGACATCCAAAGTGAGTTTTGGAGCAAACACGGTGCCTGTGAGTCACCCCATAACATATCTGTCTTACTGTCTTGTTGCTGGAAAACACACAAAATATTATCTCTGAGCAAACCAGTGTGTCCCAATTGGGACACATTGCAATGTATCCCAGTCTCCCTCAGATTGGCAGTATGGGGATCTTCAGGAGGTGATACTGCAGCACAAGGCCGGGATGTTGCTTCCACACTCACCGCCAGGATTAAGAACCTTGTCTCTAGCCCTTGTATCATCTGAGAAACTGAGCTGTAGAACAAGTTCTACCATCGTGTGAGATGGCTTGTAGAATCAGAATTTAAGACAAAGCCTGGAGCATAAGTTTATTTGGGAAGTGGTCTCTCAACCTCTGCAAAGCAATAGAGGACATAAGACATGGAGATAAAGAAGATGACTGAGGATACATGATTAAGTAAGGTGCCATTTTATGCACATGGTTGTGTGGGAATTTTGGAAATACTAGCACCTACCTCAGGATTGTGCTGGCCAAGAACAATTGGAGATTTATTAACTGAGTCCATTATTCATTGGACCTTCTTGATCTCCCAGCCCTTGCGCCTGCACTGTATGTGGCCTGCACCCCTAAGATCTGAACACTCATCAGTGCTCTTTACATGTTGACATGTACAAGGGCATTGTACATTTAGGGGATGAGAGCCAGATACTGTTGTACTCTGCCCTATTAGGGCCAAAACCTCAGTGGACAGAATGATAGGTCTGTTAAGACTATAGCCATCTATGAAAGCAAGATCTCTAAGTGACCGCAACACAGGGAATGGAGAGACAGAGACAAAGAAACAGAGACTTGAGAGAGAGAGGAAAGGAGGGAGAGAGAATCCTGTCTTATCCAAAAGCACAATTCCAGGTGTTCCCATATGAAAATATTCCAGTCAGAACCTATTAATAGGGAGAAGAAAAGTTACACTCTAGGTCCTATTGCCACCGTCAGTGGACCCTTCAATTTCAAGCACCCTTTACATGTACCTCTTATCACCTTTGTTGGTATGGATGCCGTCAGTTTGATCCACTATGTAATGCAATTGAATCTTTCAGTTGAGCAAGAGCCATCTCACAGAAATCAAAGTTTTAAGTGTCAGCCTGATAGTTCAGCAGACTAAAGCACCTGCTTTGGCAGAGTGCAGTGGCCTGTTTCAATCCCTGATGTTCTGTGCTGGCTCTACCCATGGGGCATGCTGAGACAGAGATTGAGACTGGGTGTGGTGACATGTACCTGTAATTCCAGCACTTGGGAGGCTGAAAACAGGATAATCACTACAAGTCCAATCTACATAGTGAAGACTCTATAAACCCTGTCCTAAATACAGAAAAAAAGAGAGAGAAAGAAGAAAGAAAAAAGAAAGATGAAAGAAAGAAGGAAAAAAGGAAGGAAGGAAGGAAGGAAGGAAGGAAGGAAGGAAAGAAAGAAAGAAAGAAAGAAAGAAAGAAAGAAAGAAAGAAAGAATCAAGGTTTTAGGATAAACTAAATGGTAAGTAGCCTTCTTTATTTCCAAAGGCATGCGTTTTGTGTTTTGCTTGTCCCACTATCCAGTCATTGTCAGAGATTTTCTTTTCTTACAATGATTTGGGTTGTCTTAGGATGAGTGCAATTTCTGAGTTGGTCCTGTCTATATCTGTGGCAGGACCATAACTGCTATGGAATCCTGATGAGAGTGGATTCATCGCCCAAAGTTTCAGATCCCATCCTGCTCATATCTGGCTATGGAAGCTATCTAAGGGACAGCCAAGGACTCTCCCATGTCAGTGCCCTATCTTGCTTCGAGGTTACTTTGTTCTTTATCCATCACTGTACCACTTTCATGCTCTATCCTTGTCCCTATTCAGTAGAGTCAAGCTGGCTACCAGGTCAATCTCCAGGCAACAATGATCAGCTTCTTTCCCATTTGGATCCCTTTGTAAAACATAAAGAGGATTAGAGAAAAGATATTCTAGCAAACAACTGATCCAGTGACTTCTACATCTAGAATGCTCACATTCCTCAATTGGTTGGGTCAACAGTCTTTTCCTGGCTCTGTCTTGTATCTACATTATTTTTTATTGAAACTGGAAAATCAGACATTCCTTTACATAAACTTGAAGATACGACCTCTCTTATTTCTAGAGCAAAGTATGTGCATATGTTCGTCAGCTCCACTTCATTGGCAACACTTCAGGGTTCACAGAAGCTGGCCTGATTGTTCTGGAAGGAATGCTCCTTATCAGAATTGCGTTCCGCCTATCCTTTTTGTTCTCTGTCTCTGATCTCAAAACTTACAAAATAATTTCTGATGTTTTGAAAGAGTTTGAGGGGAGATCATTCTACTGGGACTTGTATCACTTGTCATCTGTGTACCTCAAAAGAAAAATTCCTTCAAGTATCCTTCCTGCTCCTCTCCAGTGAAGCAAGCAGATGTACTGAGGCATAAAGATGCTCACTACTGTTTCAACTGATTTAATTTTGGCTTCTACAGTGTTTGGTTTCTTTATAACATCTCCCCCTAAGAATCTTCAGGAATCCTGCACAGAACGTGCTCTGAAGCTCAAGGGAGACCTCCATGTTCTATTCAGCACTGACCTAGCCCAGTGTATTTCAGGCCAGTGTTTCTCAGGAATCTGTGAATTGGTGGGTGCTTCCTTGAATAACTTACTGCAGAAATAAAAGGAAATATGTATTTCATTTCTCATGGCAGACATTTTGTGAAGTTGAATTTTGGAGCTTATATAGCACCTGACAAGATTCCAAATGATAGGTGTAAAAAAGAGAGAGAGTCTATGTTCAGGGACCTAAGAGAGATTAGAATACCTATGGGGGAAAGTAGATCCAATAATAGACTATTTTGAGAGAAGTCTTTCTCCCACAGTGTGAATGATGTTTTCCCAACATAGATATTTGGGAATTTTTTGGCAGGGGTTATTTATTTTTAGGGAACTGGGGAATCTAGTTTCACTGGATATCCTCTAGAGCATAATGTGTTACTTCACAGCAGATTAGGTGGGAGGTGCTTTGGATCAGGAGGCTGGGGACCATGAAAATTTGTCTCTGTCAGAGCCATGTCCTCATCTCTGTGCAGAGCCTTGTTGCCATTGACAGTGACTGTGTAGACAGGACCCAGAGAACTTCAAGTAGCAAAGCACAGTACACAAAGCTCCATACTGTGGATATTTCAACCAAACAACTAATAAGAAAGTTCACCAAACTACAGATTACATTATCAAAGAATGTCGTCATAGAAATGAAAGTTATGAGACTGGGGAGATAGCTCAATGGTCTAAGTGCCTGCCTGGCAAGTGCAAAGACCCAGGTTCAATCCCTAGTACCACATGTCATGCTGGGTGTGCCATGCTGACCACCAAAACAAGGTGTGATTGTGCATGCCTATAATTCTGTCTCAGGATGCTCCAGTCTCAGCGCTGGGGAAGCTGAGACAGGAGGATCACTCCTACTCCAAACTGTATAGCAAGATCCTATACCAAATAAATGAATAAATTTTAAAAATTAAAAGAAAAGAAAAGAAAGTTATGGAGTTACACAGAGTTGTTGATTGAAGACAAGAGAAGTTTTGTTTTGTTTTGTTTTGTTTTGTTTTTTTGAGAGAAGCACAATTTGTCTTACTTGGAAAACTTATAAACAAATAAGGGTAATGTATAGAAGGCTTTCAGATATCTGCTTCTCAGGCTAGAAAATATCAGGAATGTCTATTTGGTCTTGATGGTTATAATCTCAGTTAAAGTTATCATTTCCATGGAACACTTAATTGGCTCACTGCATACTTTTTCTCAATTGAACACTGTCAAGGCCTAATTTTATGACTGACACCATTCATTCAGTTAATTTATTCCTTTTGTTCTTAGGATGCACATTCGACACTTACCATGTTTCACTTTATAAATGTTAACTTGCAGTCATCTTCAAATATGGAGACATCTGGACCAACTTCAAATATTGTTTTTCCTCCTCTTCTTTTAAATTAGCTCATATGTGAACTCTGAGGCCACTTTAAGCTCGCCTACTGTTCCATGTTCTATGTCAATTTTTCTGTCATTTTGAACATTTTATGTAGCTTTGTCCTCAATTTCACTAATACTTTTCTCTGCAATATTCACTTGGCTGTTAATCACTGTCACTGTGAGGTTCCCCCTAGCATTAATGTTTTCCCTCTAGAAGATTAAATTGGATCAGTTTTAGAATGTCAGTCTTAACTTACTAAACATATGTGGCATGGAATAACAAAATATGTAGAAACTATTTCTATTCACAATATTTCAAAATATACAGTATACTATAACAGCTAATTTGATGTTCTCTGCATCTGTCAGTCTTGGTTCTGAGCAAGTTTTGTTCCTTCATCATGTGCATGTGAAAGTCTGATTCCCATGCACTCTCATGGTTGAGTGGTACAAGAGATAATGTAGGGTTGGTTTTTTGTTTGTTTGTTTGTTTTGTTGTTGTGGCCAGCACAGCCCACTCTGGGGGCAGGGCTGACATGGCATGTAGTGCTGGGGATTAAGATGTGGTCCCTGAAATTGCCTAACCTTTCCTAAGCAGGCATTTTAGACTGCTGAGATATCTCACCAGCCTCAGAGATAATGTAGTTTTTTCATGATACCCATCTCACATCTAGAGCCAAACTAAGTCTAAAGAAGGAGGGATGCTTTTTTCTCCTCTTCAATGATCCCAAATTTTAACTGTATGCCCATATTTGAGTGTCTTTAAAATTGAAAACATTAAAATTTCTGACTCTCACCATCATAATTGTATTTTCTGATCTTGCAAATATTGGTCTACTTTGATTTCTAATTTGCTCCTTGCCTTTCTCCTGTACATTGTAGTAACTTCACCTTTGAATCTGTTTCCCAAGTACAGTATCAACTTTATTTTGAAAAGGCCAGATCATGGGAAAGACTCAGGAGGTGAAAGATGGAAAAAAGAAAAAAATCTAATGTATACTTTCTTTTCCTCAGAGTCTTTGAAATCATTTCTGAGAATCTGCTTTGTGGTCCCAGCTCATAAATAGGATGTGTCTGGTGTTGACTTCCAGTGAAGAGTGACCTGTCTACCAAACTTTGGATCATATGCAGTGACAGCAATGGCATGCCTCAAGGTGCTTTTGGAATGAGACTATGAGGTTCTAACTCCTGGTAGCATGAGTGACCCAAATTCTCTGGTGCTGTGGGAGCTGTCTCTGGTGCTGATTCAAGATGGCTAGGATCTTTACCACTTTCACTCAGGTTGAATATTGTTGCTTTCAGTAGCCATTATTGATACTGAAAGCAATGGGCTTTAAGAAAAACCACTGTTAGAAGTTCAGACCTTATTTAGGATAAATATTCCATAGAGACCCTTCTGTTTTTTTCTTCTTTTAGCCCCCTAAATAATTTTAGGGAAGCCTGAGTAGGGCTTGAAATGTCACTACTTGGCACTTCACCTAATTCTCATTGTAATAAATATAGAGCAATTGCTGCAAAGAAGGCTGAAAACATCTTCTCTGTAAATTGTGTTGAAGCCAAGAGCCAAGTGAACTGTTATGGGCAATGGCCTCTTCTGCCCCTACTGGAGAGGTGTATATAGGCTGATGTATTGTCACAAATAACTGCTAATTATAAAGCCATAGAAGTGATCCCTTCACTGTGTGGTGATGAAATAATTTGAAAGATTTGTGGCCATAAACTTTCAAGATTTGTTGATATGAAAGCAAAAATTGCAAATACAAAAATTAGTAATTTGTGGTCCTAGAAGGTGTGATTCTTCCTGGGAAAAATTCCTTGTGAAATTTTTCATAAAAATATCAGGTTGTTTTTCATATTAATCTGACTGTGTGAAGTTCTTGTTCCCATGTTTCCCATGGAAGATCCATGGGTAGATTGAACTCAAGAAATTTCATGGACTTTGGAAATCACTGTTCTCATCCAGTAGCATGGCCAGTCCTCCCTGGCTGTATATCTTCTGAGAGGAACTATGAAAAGACTTTCAAAGAAACACGAAGAGGTATGTATGTGTGTGTATACAATGTAGTCATTCTGAATTAAAAGATACAGGACTTTGGGTGCAATAGAGGAAGAACTCCTGCCCATAATGAATGGATTACATTTCTCAGACTCTGTTGGCTCTACAAAGTTGTTTGTCCAAACCATCTACTTCAAAAACTGAAAAGCGGAAAACTGAAAATGGCTCTGTTTGAGATGGTGGTTCAAAACCCTCTAACTGTTACCATTCAGATGTGATTGGTTCATATTTCATTCAGAGTTGCATATGCAGTTGAGCTGTCAGATGTAAGCCAGATATAGTATTTGAGGTCCTAAGAAGTAGAAGAAAAAGAAAGAAACACTACATCATCTTGGGTTTTTCTCCAGGATAATTAGTTACATTGTTAGGGAAAGGATATGTCCAAGATGGTTCTTCTCAATCTCCAGAGACCAAATAGAAGATCAGTTAGCTGAGATGAAACTGAGCTTCTCTGTATTTATTCAAGCTACAAAAATCAGAGAGATTTCCTGGAATTCTAACAAAGTCACATATTCACTAAAATGCAATAAGCTTTGAAGTGTGATGGACAAGACAAAGGAAATATGAGTTCCATTTGTCCTTTGTCTCAGTTACTTTTCTTTCCTTGGTGGGACAAAATACCCAACACCCAAAATTAAGGAAGAAAAAGTTTATTTAGCTGACAGCTTGTGGAAGTTTCAGTCCATATTCAGCTGGCTCCAAGGCAGAGTGGCATACAGCAGAGGATGCAGTTCATAGCAGGAGAACATGGTAAAACAGCAAAAACTGAAAGGAAGGAGAAGCGACTGAGCGCCTCTTTCCCTTTCTTATATTGTATTAAGACTTTCCATCCCAGGGAGGGTGTAGTACTTACACCCATAGTCCAACCATTGAGTCATGAATTAATTACAAACTCTAGAAGCACGTTGCCACATGACTGCATGAGGCTTTGGGAGGTCACTCAGACACAAACCATAATATCCAATAAAGTCAGTTTAGATTTGAGCATCTAGTATTGATATTCTATATGAGACCTAAATAAGCTCATTTCTTGTCATCTGGACTGAGCTAAGCCTCACTAGAAAAATAGCTTGTGAGTCTGTCATCCCATCATTTCTGTGCTTGACTTGGCTAATAATACAAAAAGAATCAGTCAGCTTCATTGTAGAACAATGCCCAATTGGGATTTTGTTAGAGTTCACATTCAATCTCCAGATTGCCTTCAGTAATGTGGACGTTTGGTCCAGATCCCAAAGATTCCAAGAGATACTAAAGTTTTGGCCAGGGAAGCACTGAAACCATGATTTCAACCAACATTTCATTTTTCTGACACTAGAACTGAGTATTATACATCATAATATAACAAAACCTAAAATGGAGGTGACTTTTTGACCTGTTGTGACCCTTGTGTTTGCCTGATTTGAACCAATGCTGCATAATGCAGCATTAGAGGCCTCTTCACCAACTGGCTGTGTTTCTGTGATAGTTAACTGATTATATCAACTTGAATGAAAATAAATGGCCTACTAAAGTGGATCAGCATATTTCAGAGTGTGGTTAATAGGAATTTATTAAAGACAGAGGACTCACAATAGGTAGGCTTGAATGGAATGAATGAAAGGCTCATTTCTGTTTATTTGGAGCAGCTCCTATTTTCACCTTAAACTTGGACATCATACACTCTTCTGCCTCCAGCATTGACCAAGCCTTCTGGCACAAACTCTGTGACCTCCTGATATGGACTCACATAGGACCCTGCAAGGGCTCCAGGCCATTGTCCACATCCTTCAGCCCTCTGGTGCCCAGATATCCCTTTTGTACCCTTCCACACCTGACTCTATGTGCAGCCATTGTAACCCAATATTGTAAATTTCTATTTCTGTATTTTGCATTAAATCTCTTTATCTAAGAAGTACTGATTGATATAGCCACCTTGAACGAAGTTGATAAACCTCCTAAATCTGACACACCACCTGTGAAAATGAGCCAATAGATTTAGGATATTATATGTTCCAGGTGACAGGCTTAGGTTAAAATCCAGCATCAAATAAATGTTCAAAAGGCCACCAGATAGTCCAGCGGACTGAAGTGCCTGCTTAGGCAGAGTGCAGCAGCCAAAGTTCAATTCCCAGCATGCTGTTTTGGCCCTTCCCACTGGGGTGTGCTGAGAGCTGAGATAGCGATTGAGACTGGGCATGGTGGCATGTGCCTGTAATTCCAATGCTTGGGAGGCTGAAAACAGGAGGATCACTACGAATCCAATCTATGTAGTGAGATCCTGTAGACCCTGCACTAAATACATAAAAAAGAACATTCAATAAATAGAAGCTATTTTGGTATCAGTGCAATTCTTTTTCTTTTCTTCTCTTTTTTTAAATATATTTGATATAAGGGCTCACTATCCAGCTTGGACTCTTGGTGATTCTTCTGTTTTCAGCCTCTCCAGGGCTGGTATTACAGGCGTACTCCACCATGCCCAGTCTCAGTGACCAGCTCAGCACCCCTATGGGCAGGATCCGTGCAGCATGTGGTGCCAGGGATCTAACTCAGGTCCCTGCACTTGCCTAAGCAGGTGTATAGTCTACTGAGCTATCTCAAAGTTCTTTGTATCAATACCATTCTTACAGCACTTCATAGCCATGCTGTCAATGTTTGGCTAAAGACTTGCATTACTGAACATGGGAATCAATTTCTTCATGAGAATATAAAGTTTATAATCTTACTAAGTAAATATTCCTCATCTTTACATTTGAGTTTGCAGGAGTGGGTAGAAGGCATACAGAGAAGCTAACTGAGTCACAATCTAAGCACCAAGTAATCTACACTTTATTTCCTAATTTCTGATGCTGAAGCCAATTCATGCTAGTAGATGTGAGCACAATGTTTGTCAGGGGAGGATCATGTGGTTTAGAGGAACAATATATCATACCTCCTAGAAGCCTATACTGGAGCTAAAATCTGAAGCCAAGTCTCTAACACTTTGTTGTTGTTTTTTCTACTCTCTCACAATATGTATAAAATTAATCATACTAAATCACCAGATGTGGTATCTTTGAGTGCAGACTTCTAGAGAGGAAGGTTGAGTCGAGTCTGTATACCACATTACTTCAAACCAATTTATCAAGATCATTCATCACTTCACTAAGCAATGTTTGAATCTCATCAATGAACCAATAACTGAGAAAATAAATATGATCTTCTTTAGAGGTTCATATAAATAGAAAAGTATGTGACTAAATGATCACAATATAATCTGCAAAAATTCTATGTTGGAAGGATTTATAAGGGGATTGGAACTTCACTAGGGAAGGCTTTGCAGGGAGGTAATGCTTGCACTGAGCTTCCTAATCAATCAGATGCTCTAATGAAGGATCTGCACTGTGATGGAGGTGGTGGTGTGTGGCAGCTTTGTGCAGAAGTTCAGAGCACTGAGGAGCAAGGCATCTGGTTGGAGGGTGCTGGCTAAGAGCCTGTTTGTGGCAGTTCATATATGAGCCTGTTATGCTCCAGTTGGCAAACTAAAGCTGGTGCCCAAGATAACGCTTGGAACCAGTGAAAAATTTCAAATTATATTTTCTGTAGAGAAAAATTATCTTTGTGAAATGCCATTATCTGACGCTGTAATTCTACTGGGTCCTAAACAAAATTCTTAGGAGGAACAAAACATTCATATGTGCCTATTTACTTTAAGATAATCATAAGAGGTGGAAGAGAAGCTGAAACCAAGAATGAAACTCAGCAAATATTTACAATAGGCAGAATAACTATTGTTCAGTTTAGGAATAAGTATCAGAGCCATGACAAATGTCCACCCCAAGTCTTTTGGGGAAGGCTGGACCATAGTAAAACTTGTATATAATTTTAGGATTTTCTGGCATTGCACAATGCAGTATTTGCCTATTAAAATGTTTTTCACTTTGGCTAAGTTGCAGTTTCCTAATGGGAATAGTAGTGTTCAACATAGGTTAGCTGAACCTAAACCGTTACTCTGCCTGAATTATGATTTCCCAGCCTACTGTGAATGCCGGCATATCCTCTAAGCTTCTGGTGTGGAGAACAACAAAGCTACAGGAAGGAAAGACACTTCCAAAGGTGGACTCCACAATCCAGGGAACTCACTCTTGCTTTCCAATGAAACTGAGGAGGGAAAAGAATAAAACATAATAATGATTGCAGATATCAAGCATACATTTTATCCTGGATCTAACAAGTGAATACTAACAGTGGGTCCATGGATATCATTTCTCAAATTCCTCTAAAGAAAAAAATCTGTGGTGGGGAAGGAAAGGAATATTATCTCATTCCTTTCTATCATTAAACTATTTTAGACTTTTTAAAAACGTGTGTCTGCTAGATCTACTCAAATCCTGCCAAATCTGTGACACTGATACCATTATTCACATCTTGCATAAGGGATGCTAAGGCAAAGGCTGCTGACACTCATGTCTCATGCGAAGCTTACATAAAACATCAGATTGACTACAAATGTCTTTAGTTCTAAAACCCGATGCCCTTTACTAAAGATTTTTCATTTGGGGAAATGCCTTGAATTTATTTGTCTGATTGTCTTGGTCAAATAAAAGAATTGCTTGAAGATCAATTTTAATTAAGAAAGCCATCTTTGTTCCAAGGGGGAAATTCAATGTAACTGTAGATGTGTGGATTGGGAATAAGCCTAATTAAAACCCATCTCAATCATGTCAAAGCTATGTAGAATGATGTAAGTTACCTTATCTCTTACTTACCTTATCTCTTAAGCTTCTGTCCTCCTACCTGCGATGGAGAAGGGGAGCTAATGTACAATTAAAGGTTTTAAGGATGCTATTTAAAAAAAATACTTGAAAATATAACTTGAGTCTAATTACAGCAACTTGACTTAATATTCCAAATTACAGTGTCTAATAAGAGATGACATGAATAGGTAAACAAAACCCAGAATCCTAATCGTAGATTTTGCCAATAAATGTTTGAGATATTTTAATGACTACAATTATTGCAGATAAAGAAATTGAGGCTCAAAGAGTCCGGTTTTGTTTTCAATTGGTCTCTTCTATTCACCAACTACTGTGACAGATGCTGCTCCTACAACATCTGCACTGCTCACGATAAGGATGATAGGACAGCAGGAGGCTGTAATGTGAAACAAGGCCACAGCGTTCCTGAGCCAGTAAGTGGCACAGCTGGAATTGGAACCAGATGGGGATTTCCTCCATAACAGGAACAACTGAATTACAGTTGCAAAGTCATGAGTGATGCTATTCATTCGCTCATCCCCATGCAGAAGGTGTGCTGAGGATGCAGTGTGGGAGGAGTCTACATGAGCAGGTTTCCCTTAAACATAAGGCAACACTGTAAGCTGGCCCAGGTGGCCAACCTGTCTTCATTATATTCTGGCTGTTGATGAAGCCCCTGTAGCTCCCTTACCTATAAAGAAGTGATTCAGTTTGGGAACAGAATGAAAGATGCAGGCTTCCTCTGCTCCATGATCTTAATGCAGACCACAGCACAGAGCTTCCATTAAGGCATAGCTCACATTTTCTTCTTTCTGAGTTTGCCAAATACAAGATCAGAATCTTTCATTTCCAGAAGTACTTGATGCCAGCTTCACAATTCATCCCACTTGGTATTTAAGGAGCTTCTACTTTGTAAAAGACTCCAGACAAAGTACAGCAGAATACTCAAAAGTAGATCATGACAATATGTGACAGTGTTTTGTGTGTCAATCTCTGTGTAGCAGTTATCAGTGATGGTTGCAGTACTGAAGTAAAGGAAGGAAGATGACAAAGTATTAAACATATTGTGCTTAAAGGTATTTGCCTGTGGGTACAACTGGTCCTTCAACACAGAATTTGTAAAGCTCAGCCTCATGCAAATTGCATTGCCCCATGCTCCTGTTTAGAACTCACAACCCAATTATGTGATTTTCTAACCCCATCTGGGAATTGTTTTTCACAAGTGGATTGGGGTCACCAAGTCATGGCCTATATTGAATTCTTACCATGTACAAGGAAGGGATCAGGTGTTTATAGATAGATATATACATATCAGTCTTAAACACTGGTGCTGTAGCCATCTATTTTGACAGCCATTCTGTAAGATACACCCTGGGAGCAGACTGTGGGCATGGGAAGGTGCATCAGAAACTGCATGTCTACCTGACCAGGAGAACCTCTGTGCAGACACTGTCCTACGTCAGGAGATTGTTTCCCATAATGCCTGTTTTTGATCTGTTCAGTTTTCAGGTACTCCTGTAATAGAGTCCAGGCTATTCTTGTAAAGGTAAGTTTTGTCTCAAGCTGTGTGATTTCCATCTATGTTGATGGGGCTTTATTTCCTGAACCTCCCTGGACGGCTAAGTGCCACACAGCACTGCCACTTGTGAGTTGTTCACTTAGTCTGATGACTTTCAATCTTACAGTCATAATATGTCTCTTATAAAACACCACACTGTGTTCTGGGGGGATAGCTCAGTGGTTTAAGCTCCTGCTGGTAAGCTCAAGGACCCAAATTCAATCCCTGGTAATTCATACCATGCTGGCCCTAAAACCGGGAGCACACCGGTGATTCCAGCCCTGGGGAGGTTGAGACAGGAGAATCACTACAAGTCTGAGCTGTGTAGTGAGACACTGCACCAAATAAATAAATAAATTCATTAAAAGTAAAATGCAGCACTAGATGCAGTGCATATTATTATATTTGGATAAAATATAGTGGTAGATATAGTTAAAGATCTTTAAATGTCATATTGAGTTATCCAGGTAGTCTGGGCCCTAAAAATTATTATAAATAGCCTCAAAGCACAGTGGAAGACACAGACCACAGAAGAGAGCACTAAGTATCAATAGGAGCAGAGCTCAGGGTTATGAGACCAAGGCCAAAGGGTGTCTAGAGATGTGAGAATCTGAGAGAGAAAAGAAGAGTTTGCCCATCTAGCCTGAAAGAGGGGTACAGATCTGCCTGCCCAAACTCTTATGTCAAAATTCTAACTGCTTTAATATTGAAAATAAATTTCTACATGAAATCAAGTTTATTGTTATTGGGTAGGGCAGACATTAGGGATGA
>PVKN010019824.1:0-16203 GCA_004027915.1 Capromys pilorides | reverse complement strand
GCAAATGTGCACACACACTCACTTGTAAAGAATCAAATGACTATTTTAAATTCAGTAAGGAGAGCTATAATCAAATTACTCAACTAAGTAGAGGTATGTGCAGAAGAGAACTTACACAAAGAATAGTGAGAAGAAAACATTAAAGTATTTATACACTGAGGATTTCATAAGAGTGTTTTGTAAATCTTTCCTATGAACAACAAATCAGTTGCTAAGATTCTGCCTCACAATATCACCTAGAACTACTGACTGGAAACTTTAAAAATTGAAATTTCTCAACAGTTGATAAGGAAATTAAAGATACTCATTTTTAAGGCAAGAAATGCCAGAATATTTAATATCTGTTACATAAGTCTTACAATTTACTAATGAATTTTCAATAATTTCCCAGGCCTAGCACAATATATTTCCATAAACCCTATTTTCACTCCATTTGTACAAAAGTGTTTTTAATAGAATAAAGAATAAAGAATAATAATAGAATAAAAGAATATGATGGTTTTTGAAAGGCCTTCACCTGTATACTCTGTTCTTAACCCTGAACTCTGGTACAAGGTATACAGTTCCCACAAATCCACAGGTATCTGGCATGCTGTTATTGGCTTCAACAAAAGGTGTGGAAGATGTGTCAGTGAGTGCCACATGGAGGATCAGAATTTCCAGGAGTCATTAGGTCAAAAAAGAACTCATTAGTGTGATGGGGCAGAGCTTTTCTCATAGAGAAAAGATGAATATTATGGTTCACTTTAAACATTTTCTGAACTGAAAATATAGGTGACAGGACCTGCTATGATGAGACTTCAACAGAATGAGAAAGTGTTTGGAAGAGTTGACACACACGTGCAGGAATTTGAAAAACATACCACATGGTACTCTACCCTCTCAACTGAGAAAGCATAGCTGCCCAAAACTTCACATATTGTAGCACAAAGAAAAAAGATGAGCAATGAGAGTGGCCCAATTTTAGATTGGTTAGAGCAGTGATGCTTGAATGGGTCACCTGCTCCATGATATGCTGAGTAAAGATTCCACTCTGGACAATGGCTTTGCAAATCTAAAACTACAATAGAAAGAAGGAAAGGTTAAGGGGCAGGAGTTTAGGAGGACATGAAAGAGGTTACTAAAAGGCACCAATAATCAATTGGTGCCACCGTGCTTAGTTTCAATCAACATCTCAGCATATTCCACGGGCAGGGCCAGCACAGCAGGCAGAGGATCGAACTCTGGCCGCTGAGCTCAGCCTAAATTGAAGCTTTAGTCTGCTGAGCTATCAGGTCAACTCAAAGCTTGTTATTTTAATACAGTCCCCTTGTCCTATTTTTGCTCTGTTGCTTGTATTTTTGAGGCCTTACTCCAAAATTCCTGTCCATATTCAAGTCATCAATCAGTTATCTTATGTTTTTCTTCTATTAGTTTCATAGTTTCTGGTCTTGTATTCAGTTTTTGGTTAATTTTTTGTATGATGAGAGAAAAGGCTCTTATTTTATTCTATTGCATTTCAATATTCATTTTTCTTGATACCATTTATTAAAGATACTATTTATTAAGGATATTGTTTTTCCCAATAGTCCTCTTGTCTTCGTTGTCAAAAATTCAACAAATAAATAAATAATCAGTTTGTATTGGTTTAGAAAAAGGCTTTCTATTTTCCGTTTGTTAGTTGTGTCACCAGCACAATTCTGTTCAATTCTACTGAGTTCCTAGTAATTTTGAAATCAGCTAATGGTCACCTTCACTCTCCCTATTTTTGTTCAAGATTGCTTTTGCTATTCAGTCTCTCTTCCGATTCCACTCAAATTTTAGGATTTTTATTTTATTTTGTAAATAAATGGGATTTAGGTATTGCATTAAATCTATAGATAACTTTGGATAGTGTGCACATCTTGATAATAGTAAATCTTACACTCTGTTAGCAGATGTCCTTCCATGTCGTGTGTCCAATTTTCTTCCATGAATATTTTATAGTTTTTAGTGCACAGGGCTTTCTCCTTTGTATGACTTTATTCTTAAATACTTTATGGTCTGTAAATCAAACTGTTTTGTTGTTTTTTCCTCAAAGGGAGGAGGTAAAGGAGGAAAAAAATAGCACTGAGTTTCATGTTCTCAGCAAGAAGACTGCAATCTACGGATAATGTTGACAACCTTCATCCATGTGCACCTCGCATCACTTTCAGTTCTCATAAATTTAAAAGCCTTGCAAAGAATATTTCTCATCCTAACAGTATGCAGTGTCACTCTTTCCTGAAACTAAGCCTAAAGATTTTATATGCAAGTATATAAAAATTAAATACACTCAACATGTTTCTCTTGTACTTGATTTAGCAGAGCTGCAGGCTTACATCACAAGTGTGCCACGTGGCCTTCTCCACCCATCGTTGCATGCATCAGCACTCCAGCATGCATATATTCTTTAGTTTCCTGAATGAAACAGGGACACACTGGTCTTGATGCAAAGCAATAAAGAAGCACCCTTGTTTGTCAAATGCTGTTGTAATTTCACTTGTGCTGCCAAGAGCAGACACTGAGAAGGTTATAAAAGAAGTGTAAAGTCTATGGTCCAGTCTTCTATTGGAGGTAGTTATTTTTATCTAGAAGTAGAGCAGTTGTTGTATATAAAAAATAGTATTTTCTAAAAGTACCAGTAGAATATGCAGCACGATACAAACTCATTCACATGTTACATTTTGATATTTTCATAGCATTTTGAATATTCATTATCAAATGACTTTTAAATTCTGCTATCACACAGGTGATCTTTGTTTTATCAAGGAAATACACATATATGCACAAAAGGCCACAGCACCAGGATAAAAATGCAATTCCATAGAATGTGTTTATATCCTCAACGTTTAAATCTCTTTAGTAACCTGGAGATAATAACATTGCTTTCAAAAGCATTAACATTTAATGAAGCTATAATACAAATCAGGGAGAAAATTATAGGTATTATGAAAGGAAAGAATAAGTATTTAAAAATATCTTTATCTCACTTTCCTCTGACACGTATGCATTCAGACACTGAAAAGATACCTGACAGGAAAATAATAAAGATATAGTTTCTATTCTTTTTGGGACAGCCAACTGTCAGAGCAAAATACCACCCAGAAAATCTGATGGTTAACTTACTCTCCAGTGTCATGGACACAAGACATACTGGTAAAAAAAAATATTGTTAGCATTAATTAAACCAATAACATGTTGATAGCTTTTTCCCCTAGTTCTTCTGGAACATATTGTGACAATGCTAGTTGCTAGAGAAAATATCTGTGGAACTGTATCATTCATATTTGCATCATCAGTCCAGTGGCTGTACAACTCAATGCATAGTAAGTTCTTATAAATATTTGACAAATCTATCAGTGCAACTTGTACATCATTTCAGATTTTGATGTATGCATGACAGATATTTTCCTTCATATTTGTATCATCTGAAACTATATTTAGTAAGATTTCCATTTCCTCACATTCTTTACTGAAAAACTGTATCTCAAGAAACATGTACATGATAAAGCAAAGCATTTTTCTTTTTCTTTTTCTTTTTTTTTTTTTGTATATTTAGAGAAGGGCCTACAGGGTGTTCAGGGTCTCACTATTAGATTAGACTCATAGTGATCTGCCTGTTTACAGTCTCCCCAAAACTGGGGTTATAGGCATGTGTCACCACACTCAGTCCGAATTGCAGTCTCAGCATGTCCCAGGGGCAGGACCAGGATCAGACCCTGGCCCCTGATCGTGCTTCCAGGTGCTTTAATCCAAGGAACTATTTGGCTGGCCCTTTCTTTACATCAATCTTTAATTTAATAAAAAGGAATAAATGAGCCCTTCTGCCATATAACTTCTCCGTTGCATGGTATTTGCTGCTTGTTTTAACAAATTTTATAAAACATGTTCTGAACTTTCTCTACTTGATGAAGATACTAATGTCAAGTTAACATTCAAACAAGTAATACTCATTCTTAGCACAGCCAGCTGCTATTATGATTAAATATTTTTGTAAGAAATCATGAAAATCAATTTGAACAGATGCTCAAAACTATAAAACCATTTTAACAACATAAAATATACATTATCAATTCTCATCTACTGAGTTTATTGCTATTTTTCTCCTTTGCATTTTGATACCAAAATTTCTTCATAAATATTCATGAAGATTGTTTCCAGAAACTTAGTTGCACACTCAAGTAAGTAACTGACAATAAAACAAAGGTTCAAGACAGGCCACAAATTAGTCAGGCTGAAATCCACCATGGCTTATTCCACTATATAACTGTGACTGAAGGAAATATCTGCTGTGCATACATCAAAATCTGAAATGATGTACAAGTTGCACTGATAGATTTATCAAATATTTATAAGAACTTACTATGCATTGAGTTGTACAGCCACTGGACTGATGATGCATATATGAATAATACAATTCTACAGATGTTATTTTCTATAGCAATAGTGTTGCCACAATACCTACCAGAAGAACTAGGGGTAAAAGATATCAATATGTTATTGAAGAAGTTATTTGATTTGTGCTTTTGTGTAAATGAAGGAGTTTGTTAGTTGAAAAAAAGAAAACTCTATTCACAGGAATTAAAAAGCTCTTAAAGAAAAACCTTGAAGAACCAATGGATTCTCACAAGTTGAGCAGTGTTACGGTTTGTGTCTAGGTGTTCCCCCAAGGCCTCATGCAATCATGGGGCGGCTTCTGGAATTTGTGACTGATTATTGTGAATGTGGGTGCTTCACCTCCTCTAGGGCGAGTGATTTGCATTTCAGTGTAAAGAAGGAAGAGAAGTTAGCTGCTTGAGCTGACTCTACTTTTCCCTTCTCTCGTTCTTGCTCTGTGCTGCCACCATGAAAGGTTGCCCTCTGCCATGTGCTGCTCTGCCTTGGAGCCAACTGAATATGGACTGAAACCTCCAGTAGCTGTGAGCTAAATAAATCTTACCTTCCCTAATTTGAGTGTCAGGTATTTGTCTTTGCAACAAGAGAAGAGTAACTAAGACAAGTAGGTATGATAGGATGCTTTGGCTTGCATCTAGATGCACACCCCCACAAGCCTCATGTGGTCATAGGTGAGGCTTTTCAGAAGTTTTGGATCTAGGATGTGTGGCACCAGTATGAAGGCTGCCTCCCTCACCTTGGGTATGAGTACTACCCACCTTAAGGGCAGGTAGCCTGGATGGAATTTAAGGGACAGGGAGAGGTTCTACTGCTGGTCATTTATTATTTTATTGCTATGTTGCCTTGTGCCTGCCATGAACTTTTTCTCCCACATGATGCCCCTCTGCCATGCCACTCAGCCTTGGAGCTAGCTATGAAGTGAAACCTCTACAGAGACGCAAGACATCTTTCCTCCTTCAGCTTCGGGAGATGGGTGTTTTCCTCAGCATTGCGAAAAAGTAACTAAGAGATGTGGACATGGATAATTAGACATAGGACAGGAAGGAGAATCCAGGGGGGAAAGATAAGGTACTAGAGGGCTTAAGAGAGCATCCCTTTGTACACAAGACCACTCACAGGCCTTTTAAGGAATCAGTGCTGATAAAGTAGGCTTTTTAAGTTTGGCTAATTCAGGCTTCACAGTGTTTTTGTTCATATTTTGCAATGAAATGAGGAAGGTACAAGAGAATGGTGCCAAAGCTGTTCTCACAAGCCACGTGAAAATGTTGAGTGACTAAACAGAGACCATGGCTTTTGTTCAACATAGACCATACATCAAAAAATCATGCCACTAATTCTTACATTCTTAGTCCATCAAGGACCAACCACGTTAAAGAGATGTGAACACGAGGACAAGAGGAAGAGAAAGAGAAAACAAAACTTCTTTTGAATTCAAAGAAAGCATGACCATCCACAATGGCAGTATTTGAGGTATGCCTGGAGGTCCTGGATTGTCAACAGTAAAGGTGAGGTGACTACGGCATAAAAAAATGAGCTGTAACATATATGCCACATTAAAAATACTGAATGCATACACTTGGCTTTCTTTCCCCAGAGTTAACATAAAACTTTAATACAAAGTAAAACACATAATATTTGTGTTCTTCCTGACTGTTCAGTTTTATGGAAATGATCATTCCCTGGTCTCTAACAGCATCAGTCATTCTACACTTAAAGCAAAATCAATCCCCATGAACTCTATAAGGCAAAATGATAGAAAAACATCATTAAGTTAGAAGAAAATGTCAATGTTACTTTAATTTAAATCAGTTTATTGAAAACTAGTCCAAACTATTATAAAACAGATTTCAAAGCTATATTAGTTTATTCTGTCTAAGTTCATTGTGTATTAGTTTCAATTTAATACCAAAATTATTAGAAAAATACTATCAAAATAATTAAAATGTATCATATTCTCATATCCACATGTTTTGTTGATTTGTTGAGGTGGGAGGAAAGAGTATTTCTTTTTAGTAATGAAGAACCACTGAAGACCACTTAATGTTTATTGATCTCAGCTTCCATTATAAAAATCATTTAAGCAGCTACATCTGCCACTGACATTGCCAATCAGAGTTCAACTACTTTAGCCACTGGATTATAGAAATTTGAAATCAATGAACCAAAACTAAATATCCTATACAAGAGAACTCAAACTGTCTTGTGCTATAACTGAGAGTGTGTAGGAACTATTCACTAGGAAACAAAAATGGATCTTGGGTGCTAATTTGAATAAGAATACTGACCTGTATTTCTCAGTCCAAAAGTCCCCTTTGTACCAGGACCTGAGCCCTGATGTGGATATGCACAAGTGGACTACAACCAGCAGTGCGATTGATTCTTCAGCTGGGGCTGAACAATACTTTATTTTCAAAACGACATTAGTTTTGGTCTGATAATGGCTCACAATTGTGCAGCTTTTAAAGACTATTCATTAAAGCTTTAACTAATCATTGTTTAAATCAACTATTATTTTAATTTTTTTAATCTTTATTTATTTGGTAAACCGTCTCGCTATGCAGCTCAGACTCATAGTGACCCTCCCAGCACTGGGATTACATGGTTGCTCCTATAGGCCAAGTTTCAATAGCCGGCTAGGGCTGCTTTATAGGCTGGCAGAGCAAGTGTTACTGGGGATTGAACCCTGGTCCTTGAACATGTGAGGCAGATACTGAGATCAAGGAGCTGTCTCCTTAGTGCTGAACCAAATTATTTTTTAACATTTTAATGATCAGAAGATTTTCTACCAGTATTTTATGCCAACTGCCACTTTCTATACATATCTTCTATCATTGTTTTATATTCTGAACCAGATTTCTGAGTTTATCTGAAATACAGTGAGAATTGAAGGGGATCTATGCACTTAATTTTTTTTGTGTGTATCTGTCCTTCTAATATCACAGGAAATACTCTCTGAAGGAAACTGGTGCTTAGCTAAACAATTTCAAACTCTATCATCAACTTAAAAGTCAAACATTTAAAAGTCTAATTTTACTTGTATTGTCATCTGATACACTCATAAAGTTTGTGCCATATATGTTTGGCATTTTCAAGTAAAATCATGACTTTTAATATTCTCCTTAAACACTTTTTAAATTGATTTGATTTGATTTAGGTGGAGAAAAAGAATAGAATACAATAACTAACATCACACTATCAATCTGGTTTATAAAAAAATCATTTTGAGTTCTTTCTATGGTTAAAAAATGAATGAAAATCTCTTACCTATGCTTCAGTCATGGGAGAAATTTAGAGATGTGTAGGTGGCTGTGAAGGATAACTCCTTCTTCTTTATCCTGGACAAAATAGTTTCATCAAATTTTGAAGTCTTCTTAAAGAGATATTTCTCAGAAAGTTATCAAATGTCAGATTTAAATTTTAACATGATTTGAAACAAACAACAAAGAAAGTTTAAATAAAGAATATTTTCCAATACAATGGCGTATGTCTATAATCCCAGATATGTAGGAGTCCGTGCCTTAGATAGATGGCTGGACATCTTCATTGAGTCTATAACTTGACTATCATGAGTAGTGTTGCAATAAATATAGAAATGCAGATGTCTTTTTAATATATTGATTTTATTTCCTTTGGATATATGCCCCAGAGTGGGATGTGGGAACACTTGATGGTGCTAATTTTACTTTTTTCAAAAAAAATTATTTGGTACAGGATCTCACTGCATAGCTTGGACTCACAGTGATCCTCCTGTCTTTAGCCTCCCCAGCACTGGGATTACAGGTGTGCACCGGAAAGTTTGGTCTGGGTGGCCGGCTCAACTCTTAGTCTGCTGAGATATCTCACTGGTCCTTTTTACATTTTTTAAGAGCATTTCTACATAGTTTTCCACAATGATAGTGCTGTCACCTGGCCTTTCCTAGTTCTTGATAACCTGTAGAGAAGAACTAGCACAGATTACTTTATGAATGTCAAGTAACATGGGGAAGCTATGAAGTAGTTTCAAAGTAAAAGAATTTATTGCAAGGCAGAATGCAGCAACAAGAGAGTCAAACACCGCTAGAACGTGAGCAACAAGGCGTTCCTTTGTTCTGGTTTCTTTCATTTTACCACACTTCCTGTTTTAAGGTGTTCCACATGTTACTGTGCATATTTATGACTTATTCTTGCCCTAATTTTAAATTTGAAGTGTGCTTTCTACCCTAGGTGCAAAGTCCCTAGTTCTTCTTCTTGGTTAGTGTGTACCCAGCTCTCCACTTAAGGGCCTCTTCAGTTGGTTGAGGCACTCTCATATCTTAGCCCACTTCCCACCAAAAAAAGCTAGCATAGTTCAAGTGTCCTCAACCACCTGCAGAATGACTGACTGGCACAGATCAACGATTCCACAGATGGCCTGCCATCACTCATGCCTGGCTACTTGCCTATCATAATACTAGCTTAGCTTCCCTCCAAGCATGTGTAAGATAGCCCATTTCTCCACATCCTCATCTTTTCTTAAAAATAAAAATTAAAAAAACAGTAATTCTCCTTGGTTTATACTGATGTCTTGTGGTTTTGTTTAGCATTCCCCTTGTGATTAAAAATTGTTTTTTTTTTCTTTATTCAGTATTTAAGTAAGATTAAGACCTACAAGATTTTGCTTGCAACTGATGAGCAAGAGCAGATCAGTGAAGCACTATCATCTGATCGGCCAGTTAGATGCTCTAAGAGGCAAATTACTCCATGACATGCTAGTTACTTTGTGTGGACTTAAGAGTCCTAAAGAAAAGGAAGGCTGGTCTTTCTTTTCATCTGATTGTTAGCCCTTTGAATTTCTCCCTTTGAAAAACGTCAATTTAGTCCACTGGCAATTTAGGTATGTTGCAATGAAAAAGAATATTTCAAGCCACAGCCACCCCCACATTTGCTGTAAGTAGCCAAATTAGTTCATACCACGCCCATGTACTTTTCTTATATATTAATGGTAAACATTATTGCACTGCTATTTGTCTTTTATAGTTAAAACAGTGGCACTTAGGGTCCCACAAGTCATGGGTTATCTTCAGTAAAGACTTTGCCTTCTGTTGTCCAGTTTGATTCTGAAGATACAGTACTGAGAATCAAGAAACATCAAAATAATTTCAATTAAATCTTCTAGTTTTAAAATAATATGTTAATATCATTTTCACTATTATTTCTTTGTAAAATGAGTTTATTATTGCTGCTGTATTCGTTTTATTTCTGTGACTAGTGCCTGGGATGCACAACTCAGAGAGGACGCAGTAGTTTCAGAGGTTCCAGCCCGTAGCTGACTGACAGTAAGATGCCATTGCACAGGGTGGGTTGGAGGAAGACTTGTGGTTGTTTACACTCATAGCTGCTGGGAAGACAAGCCAGATAGAAAAAGCCAGACAGAAAGGAGCCAGAGACCTGATACAGGGCCCAGGGTTCTGCTCCTATAGCCTGTTTCTACCAAGTGGGCTGCACTTCCTGTTGGCTCATTCAGATCTGAATGCATGGATGAAGCCAGTGTTTCTCCAGCCCACTCCCTTCTCCAGGGCCTCTTGCTTCTGGCCAGTTGACAATCAATCTCCACAAGCATAAGTCATCTTAAGACTAGGTCTTATCTTTCTCCTTACACATATAAAAAGAAACATGAGTTAAAATACCAAGTCATAATCGGAAATCTATCTCATGATGTGATATAAATTTGATTACCCTATGTTGTTGATCTGTGTCTGCCACTTGACACATAGGCATATTTCATATTGTCTTTGAACATAGGTCTTTTGGGATTTACTAGTTTTGTAAATTGAAGTAATTTGACTTGAAGCTTTGAGGTCAAAATTAAATTTAGCAAAGCTGAGTTGTTGTACTGTCTTTACAGAATACAAATCTTCACAAAATCTGTAACATAAATAAAAAGGATATGTTCCAAGTTGCTATAGATTTTAAATATAAATGTAATTATTTTCTGTTTGAGCATATAAGACTATTTTCCCTAACTAGTTCCATACATTCTTGATTTCTGCTTGACCAATGCTAAGATTCTAAAGAAAGAAAACAGGGACTTGTTCTTTAGTTGCAATGATCAGCTTTATTCAAAAAAACACAGTTGAGGACCAACCCACTTGTGACATACCTCTAACACTGATTTAAGATGAGTGCATTACAAGTATTTTTCCAATTCTGTAAAATCGTATAATTCTACAAATAGCAGAGGAATCTGTTCCATGGAAACAGATCAACACAAAAACACATTTACAGAAAACGAGGTGGGCAGAATGTGCGGAAGAAGAGCTCAGTGATTGAACCACACGAAGAGCTCAAAGTTCATTATGCTTAATTGTCAGTCCTTGTCTTTTAGTTTGTCATGATAGAAACTCACTTTTTCATGCTTGGAAACCATTATATTCTATTTAAAGGTATTTTATTTAAATTTTTGAAAATATCTGTTTTTAAAAAATCAAAAACAGATATAGGAGGAAATTATAAAGCCTGGTATGCACAGCAAGAAGAGAATACTAAGCAGAAATTAATAATATTTTGTTTATTTTGCTGTTGTGATGAGAAGAAAAGTAATCAGTTTATAATCACTCTGGTGGGGCTGAGGATACAGCTCAGTGGCACTAGCACCTGCCTGGAAAGTGTGGAGTACTCAGTTCAATTCCCAGTACCAAGAAGTGCTCTAGCATTTCTTGGCAAAGCACTGAGGCATAGGTGGGAAGCTGAAAGATGACTTTATAAAAAAAAACCCACATGTGTATGTGTACTTATGTACACACAGAGCAGTTCTGAGTACTACATGTGAATTCTTCTGCCCTCAAAGAGAAACCACTCCCTAATCCTCATAGAGGTTCTTTGAGGCCAACCAATTCCTTTAAACAGGCTGAGTGACACAGAGCTCCTCTTGACACTCCAAATCTAGGGTCAGCATGTGTACAATGCAGCTATGATTGATTGTGTAGCCAGGAACTGGCCAGAGGCTGAAATTGGTCAGTAGATAAGGGTCTGATCCCATTTCATTATCACTACCCATGCTGATTCCCAGCTTCATTCACAATCTGTCATTCTCGTGTCTTCCAAATTTCCCAGGACACAATCAGAAACATCTTTGATGTTTTTTAAACATCTTTAATTTTTACTTTCACATAATGTTTGCCCACTTGTATGGGTGCAGCATGATGATTTGACACAGCACTATACTACTATTAACTGCATTGGGTAATTACTGCATTCATCACCTCAGACGTTAATTGTTTATTTGTGGTGAGAGCATTCAGGAACTCCCTTCTAAGTATTTCAGAATAACAGTATCTATTACCATTCACTGCACTCAACCCACTGCACAATGAATGCACTTGCACTTTTTGTGCATGCACTTACAGTTTAGTGTCTCTTGACAGCCTCTCCTTACATCCTCCACTAACTCCCAGGTCCAATCTCTGAGAAGCATGTCTATGCAGCGTGCTCAGATTTCACATAGGAGTAAGAACCTTTTGTATTTCTCTCTCTCTCTCTCTCTCTCTCTCTCTCTCTCTCTCTCTCTCTCTCTCTCTTTTGTGGGACTGGGGTTCAAACTCACGACCTTGCGCTTGCCATGCAGGCACTTGTGCCACAGAGCTATCTCCCCTGCCCACCATATTTCTCTTTCTGTATCTGGCTTATTTCACCTAACATAATGCCCCCGATGGTCCATTCATATTGTCCCAAGAGTGTATTTCATCCTTCTGTAGTTCAATAATATTCTACTGTGTGTGTACTGCATTTTCATGTTTATTATTTAATGGGTACTTTGAATTCAAACATTACTTATACAAACAGTATTTCAATAAGCAAGAAAATGTAGATGCTTTCAAAATATACATATTTCATTTCCTCTAGATGTATACTTAGAAGTGGGATTTCCATGTTGTATGATATTTCTATTTTTAATTTTTTGAGAAATTTCTATGGTGGGTATTCTATTTACATCCCCACCAATAGCATATAATAGTTCCTAGTTCTCCATGGCCTCACCAGCACTTTTCTGTTTCTTTTCTTTTGGATAATAATAACAATTTTATGTGGCATGGCATATAATTGTATTGCAGTTTTCACTTGCATTTCTGTGATAATAGATATGAAACAGCTCTTCGTAGAATTATTACCTATTAGTACTTCTCCTTTCGAGAAACGTCCATTGAGATATGTTATCCATTTTAAAATCAGGCTGTCTTTCTGCTGCTGGGCTCCTCATATTCTGAATATTAACCTCCTATCATGCATATAATTTGGGAATCTTTCCACCACTCTGTAAGTTGTCGCTGCGCTCTATTGTTTGTGTCCCTTGATGCACAGAAGCTTATTAGTCTGATGAAAATCTAGCTTTCATTTTGGTTTTATTGCCTGTTCTTTCGGGGTTCATTAAAATACAAGCTAAAGGCTAAGCCGGAAGTTATTTCAGTTTTGCACTTATGAGGTCTTGTTACATATATATTGAACTTCATTAGGTTTTAAGCAAAAGAACAAAGAAAAACAGCCCCCTCAAAAAAATTGAAACATGGAGAAAAAAACTCTAATCTTCCCAATGAACATAAATTCCTTTGCAAACCTGAGTGGAGAGATACAAACTATTATCCTCATTTCTCAACAATGCACTTTGCTTCATGTAAATCCCTCACTAGGATGAATATTTAAAGGTATCAAGACATGCACACAGTAGCTACTTTCCTGATATTTAAAAAAATAGTGTTCTACTTAAAATTAAGCTCCACAAATTTTTTCTGTACTGCAAAATGTGCTAAAACTGATGCGTTTCCAAAAGCAGCTTTATTATATTTGAATTTCCCATTTTTTAATTTAAATCAATACACAGTGTGATCTCACTGTACATATTAAATAATTCCAAGAACTATTAGAAAGTCTCCCTAAGCAATCATCTTTGATTATTACCTTGACCTTTTGCAGCTGACCCCTAAGAGGTAACAAACTGATTGTTCTAAAATGAAAATCAGATCATCTGTCTCCCCTGATTAAAATATTTCCCAATGAAATATTACCTAGAGTAAATGCCAAGCCATTTAGTTTGGCATAAAAGCTTCTCCTTGGCCTCACCTTTAACAGTTCATTTCCACCTCATCAGACCAAAAATTCCAAGCTAACAATTCTGTAACCAAACTTCAACAGCATTGAGTTTGTCCTAAACAGCACATACTTTTCTGTGAGTCTGAAATCAGTGTCTCCTTCCTTTCTGGCTACGAAATATTTATTCATCCTGCAGAACTCAGCTCAGATATTAATTTGGCTACTGGATTTCCCCAAGCCCCAACCATATTTAATTTTTTCTGTTCTGTACTTCTTTATACCTTTGCATACTTGTGATCTTTCATTTCTAGGTTTTTTACTCTCTTCACTAACGTGAATTTCTTAAAAGTTAGCACTACAATCTCCATGACTTTTCCAGTTATTGGCTATCAATGCTTGCTTCATTAAAGATATTCCATGAATCCTTTAGAGATATAAGGAAAGGAAAGAAAAGATTGAGCTAATTTTACAACTAAGGTACTAATTTGCTCCCAATTTAGGACGACCTTTAAAATAATTTTTGAAGAATTAAACTTAGGAACTGCTTTCATCAACTATTTCTGCTGAGTTCTTCAGTCCTCAAATAATTTGGTAACATAAGTAATTGATAATGTTTTGTGACGCTGGACTGGGGAGATAGCTCCATGACTTAAGTGTCTCCTGACAACTGCAATGTCCTACGTTTGATTGCCAGTACAAAATTAATTAATTAATTTAATTAAATAAAAATAAACAAATTGTGTCATTTTGTGACACCTACCTAAAGGTGTCACAGTCTATAAGTAATCGATGTTAATTTAAATATACTCCTTACATATTTCAAATTTTTCCTTTAAATGTTCTCTAATTTCATAAATTCATCCTTGTTTGTTAGTTTCTGTATTTAGGGCAGGGTCTACAGATGTTCAGGATCTCACTACAGAGATCAGACTTGTAGTGATTCACCCAACTGCTGGGATTACATGCATGCGCCACCATGCCCAGTCTCAATCACTATCTCAGCGCGCTCCAGGGGCAGGGTCAGCACAGCATAAAAGGGATTGAACCCCAGGCAGTTGCACTGTGCTGAAGCAGGCGCTTTAGTCTGCTGAGCTATCAGGCCTGCCTCAACCCTGTTTTGATTTTGAAAATAGAATCAGGCTTGCCAGCATGATTTCTGTGAACTCCTTACACACTGAGAAAAGTAATGATACTAATGAAATAATCAAAATTTGTTGATTCTTGGATATTCTCACAAATTTTGTTGCACATAAGTTTTGTTAGGAAATATGAAGAAAAAGAAAACAATTACAAACTTGAAATATAATATGCAGTAGTACCCTCAGGCATGTGTAGGCATTCCACACCTGCTGCAAATCATGAAGGTGGCTTCAGGATAGTTATTCAACTTTCCTTATGATTTACAGCAACAAATCAAGTATCCAGAAACCACAGTTTTCGAGAAGCTCAGAATGCAGCAGAGTGAAGGACCTAGTCATTCTTTCAATCTTTAAACCATTGCTTGATTACAGAAAACTTTGTAGAAAGTGCTTTTGGAGATGCAATTATCAGTCAAAAAACTTTATAGCCAAAAAATCCATGCAGCTTTTCAAGTCACAAACAATATTCAAGTTATTCCAGTTTTGGTGAGGAGATGCCCATGCACCGCACGGCCACAGCAAGACATCCTAGGTTGTTTTATATGCAGTAAGTTACTTCGTTTTCCAATTTCCTCTGAAATTAAATGCCAAATGATTTTGTGAGTCACAGATCTTCACGAGAAGCGTGAAAAGCCAGTCAGCATGTTTATTCCCTTATGATTTTCAAGAACAAATATCCAGAACATACATGTCTGGGAGTACTTTGTTAGAACTCGGTAGGATTTAGTAATAAAACAAATACACACATCTTTCAAGAGAGGCGGTGTGCCTAGGCGGGGCTCGGGACAGCCTTTATTCCACTATCCTTTACTATCTCTGCATGAATGAACTTGGCATCATAAGCTTCTAAATGCTGGCCCTCAAACTTTCACAGCAACTAGCATAGGAGCATGGATCCTCCACATCAACACCGTGCATCAGAGTGTTCTGGAAGTCTGGAGGTTCTTGGACATTACATAATTTGTGCAGAATTCTTACAAACACCTTGAAAAACTGTGAACTCTCTGCTTAGTTTCCCACACACAAATGTTTGTGGAAGTATTTTTAGCAATGGTTCCAGCAAGGCTGCTCCATGACTCACCTGATCCCTTGGAGTATTTCTTGCTAATTCTGAGTAGCTCCAAAGCCAACCAAGTTGAGGACACAGTGTAACTGTTATCTAGTAGTTCCTCTGCATTCATTCTTCTCCTTAGTTCTATAGACATTTTATTTATAGCCTTTGGGGGCCGGGAAGATAGCTCAGAGGCACAAATGTCTGCTTGGCAAGTGTAAGGTCCTGAGTTCCATCCCTGGTTCCACAAACAAAATAAATAAATGAAATAAAATAAAATAAAATATATATAGTCTTTGAAGATTTTATAAAGGAGTTTCAATTTTTTATATTTTCTTAACAAATTATATCATTAGAAATTAAACCATTATGTCATTATAAAATAATAAAAATATTTTTCTATCGTGTGTAGTGCCATGTCTTAAGATCTACTTTGTCTCTTAGAATATAAAAATTTCAGCTTATTCACACATATGGGTCACACATCATAAGCTCCACCTGATCTTACTTCTACTTGTCTCTCCACATTTGAAAAGCACTTCCTGTACACAAAACATATTATGTCTTGTTTTTTTT
>PVKN010019823.1:0-16198 GCA_004027915.1 Capromys pilorides | reverse complement strand
AGTTATCAGTCTGAGTGTGGCTGGGATTATTGGTGTGGCCTAAGGTGGATAGGCTAAGGCAGAGAGCCTGAATGTAATATAAAGAGAGACAGAGAGACAGACGGTAGCTATTGCTCTCTGCTCCCCTGGTGGTTCCACTGCCTCTGTCGTGACTGTTGCTGTTCAGCCGCCATGAACTGGATGCTCTCTGCCCTGTTCCACTCAGCCTTGGGCCAGCCGAACATGGACTGAAACCTCCAGCAACTGTGAGCTAACTAAACCTTTCCTTCCTTCATTTTGAGTGTTGGGTGTTTGTCCAGCAACGAGCAAAAGTAACTAAGACACATGGGTACACATATTTTACTATGGTGTGTTGCTTTGACTTCTTTTGGCAAAATACCCAGAAGAGTATTTTCTATAGCCAGATTGAATGGGATTTTTCACTCCTAGTTTTTTGAAGGGTCACCGCACTGATTTCCGTAGTGGTTATACCAGTTTACATTCCCAACAACAGTGAAGGAGGGTTCCTTTTTGCCCATAGCCTCTCCAGCATTTGTTATTAGTTGATTTCTTTATGATAGCCACTCTTTCTGGGGTAAGATGGTATTTCAGTGTTGTTTTAATTTGCATTTCTCAAATGACCAGTGCTGGGGAATATTTTAAAATTTTTAAAGAAATTTTCTTCTATTCTAAATTTGCAAATAAATACTATAAGTTTTGAATCATTAAGTCTTTCTAAATTTTTTTTCTACGATATTTAAGGTCTTCTTTTTAAATGATCTAATGTGATAATAGTAAAAATGTATATAAGTGAAACAAATAGATTGTTCTAGACTTAGCTCATCCATGTGTCCTTGAGATAAACGTAGGTGGAAGTCATTTTGTGTTGCTTGTTATGGCTTGTGTCCAGATGTCCCCTAAAGCTTCACAGGATCGTGAGTAGGGCTTTCTGGATGTGGTTGGATGTTAGGTGTGTAATGCTGGGATCAAGGGTGCATCGGAAGTGCTCCCTGCCCTCAGGGTGGGTAGCCGGGAAAAGACGTGAGAAAGAGAGCGAGCTGTGGCTCTCTGCTTGTCTCTCACTTGCTGCCTTCTGCCCTCTGCCTGCCCAGCTTTGCCATGATCTGTTTCTCCTTTGTGATGTACTTGTGCCATGCCACGCTGCCCTGGAGCCAGACAACGATAAGCTGAAACCTTCACAAACTGTTGAGCCAAAAATCCTCCTCTCTCTCTGTCTCTGTCTCTGTCTCTGTCTCTGTCTCTGTCTCTGTCTCTGTCTCTCTCTCTCTCTCTCTCTCTCTCTCTCTCTCTTCCTTTCTTTAACTTTAGGTGTTGGGCATTTTGTCTCAGCAATGACAAAAGTGACTAAGACAGTGCTTCAAATGTGTTTACTGTTTTCCTTAGGTCTTGGGGTTTGTCTGCTTCCTTCGTTTTGGGGGAGATTTTTGCTTGTATTTTGGTAGTGTACATAAATGAGACCGGCACGTTGTTTTCATTCTCTTATCCTTTGGGCCTGATTGTAGTGTCTAGCTCATCGCAGTCACGTAATGTGTTTTGGAGTAGGCAATTCTACATCTTTTTTGTATTTTCAGGTACAGTTCCTACATGACAGGACTCTATTTGGTAGTCCTCCCTGGTCAACCTGTTTCACTTACGCATCCCTAACCCTATGGGCAGATTTTTTCTTAAATTCTTGACTGACTTTAATATTTTAAAATCTATTTGGTTCTGTTATTCTTTCCCTCTGGGTCAGTATTGCTACTATATTATCTGGAAAGTTGTTTCATGTGCCTTTTCTAATTAACAAGCAAATGTTTTCCAAATGTATTCTTATTTTTGGTGCTGTTGTTATGTCAGCTATGAAAAAGCTGAAGATGCTTTTTCATTTCGACTCTTTACCTGGTCTCTCATCAAGTACTGAAAGATTTTAATGCATTTTTACTGTGTTTTAAGAGCTAGGTCCCTTATTTTATCAGCCCTCTTTCCTCGTGTCTGTCTTTATTTCATTACGTCTGCACTCACTTACTTGTATGATGTAGTAACCATGGCGGCTTTACCTGACTGCTTTCTTTTTTCCCAGAAAGAGGGAATGGAGCTGGAGGAAAATAAATGTAGCATTCTTAAATGTGATTAAAAAGAATTGAGTCTGGCATTTCCTCTGAGAAATGTGAGATCCCAGTTGTTCTTTAACAGTGTTTCTAATCTTTCTTTACAGATATTTAGAAAGCCCTAGAAAGTATACTCCAGGGGAACGTTTTCAGAGAATGTTAATAGTTTTCACTGCATAACAAATTTCTGTGCAACTACAGAAGCAAGAAGAAAAGTTTTTAAGTGCTGTCCTTTGTGACAGAGCTCGTAAATGCTACGTTGCTTTGGCAGACAAGGGAGAAGAAATAAAGCAATGAGTGAGTCATTTGCTTCTAAGTCAAAACCCATGACTTTAGAAAACAAATTGAAATAGAGCTCTGCTGAGTTATCCAGGATGACCTTGAACCTGAGATCCTCATGCTTCAGCCTCCCAAGTAACTGGGAATCAGCCGGCACCACTGTGGCGGGCTTTGGGCTGAGGTCTTTTAGCATCTGGAACTTTCCCTGGCTGATGTGCCATTATTACGTGAAACTAAGACTGTCATGGTTTATGCCTAGTTGTCCCCACCAAAGCCTCATGTAGTCATGGGGCGGGGACTTCTAGAGTTTGTGGTTAACTCATGATCCACCGGGATTATGGGTGCTCCAAGGTTGGGATTATGGTTCCTAGCACTGCTGGGATTATGAGTGTATGTACCTCCCCAACCTGGAGCAGAGAGCCTAAATGTAATATGAGAGAGACAGTTTCTCTCTGTTGCCATTGTTGCTGTTTCTCCTCCATTTCGCTCTTGCTATTTGCCGCCACCATGAACTGCTGCCCTCTGCCATGTGCCTTGCTGACTTGGAGCCAGCTGAATATGGACTGAAACCTGCAATAACTGTGAGCTAAATAAACCTTTCCTTCCTTCATTTTGGGGGTCAGGTATATGTCCCAGCAATGAGAGAAGAGGAACTAAGACAAAGACCTACACAAGTGGCAAGGATTTCCCCGTCTGGCATCTGCACACACCCAAGCGACGTGGAGACGCTTGCAGAGCCTGTAACTGGAGTGGCAGGGCTCCCTGCTCGCGCAGGAAGGGCGTACAGCTCTCAGCTGTTAGCGCAGGGAGAACAGCTTCACCTCTTTCAACCTGAGCCACTGCCAACAATAGCGGGTTGTCCATTCCTTCCCCCTGAGGGCTTCCACCTGCCTGTGCCTGCAAATGACTGATTTGGAGGCGAGCGTTTTCTCCCTGGGGTGACCACGTTTTCCCTTTATCTTTTTTAGAAGAGAAAAAAAATAGCTGTGGGACTGATATCAGGACTCGTTCAGTCAGGGTGAGCCAGGCTTTAGGACCTGAGTGAAACTTCCTCTCACTTACCAGCCTGCTGGCCCCACAAAGTGCTTTGGGGCAGGAAAGTAGGGAACTTAAACATCTTTCCTTAAATTTATTTTTATTTTTTAAATTATTTTTATTAAGAAATAACAATGTGACAGTTTCAAAACACGTTAGTCGTACATTCCCAATAATTTATACAATGTATGTTGTTGTCCTTGTAGTAGTTATACAGAGCACAGGATGTAGACATGATAATTTTTCTAATCATTGCTGGCACAAAAAAATTTCTTCTCATTGAACCAAGAGAAAGTAGTTGTATACATAGTCCAATATTCCATAATGACAGTATGGAATATTGCAGTTATGGAAGATCTACCAAATTTGAATTCGTCCAGACTTGCCTGACATGGGTCTGGCTCCTGTGCTCACAATATGCATTGTAGCAAATACTGGAAATATATTACTAACGTGTTTTGAAACTGTCACATTGTTATTTCTTATTAAATGCAATATATACAAATACATTTTTTTAAAAAAAGAAAATTTTCAGATTTTAAAGGAGATTACTTAAAAATATTTTAATTCGTGAAGTCTGTGAACAACTTTAGAAGTGACACAGCCCTTGCCAGCCGGAGCCCAGGCCTTGGTGTGTGAGACTTTCTGTGTGCTCCCTGTAGCCAGAGTCCAGGCCAGGCATGTGTGTGGGACCTTCTGTCTGCTAGCCAGATTCCTTTCCAGCAAAAGCCCAGGCCTGCCGTGTATGTGAGACCATATGCACCCTCCTGGAAACCTACTACTCGTTCAGGCAGGCCTGGTGTGGAACACTGCTGCAGAGCTCCCCGCAGAGAGGATACAGACTGGAACCCCCAAGCTGATCCAGGAGCTGAACATCTTGCCAGACAGGCACAGCAGGTTCACTTCCATGGGGAGACAGCATGAACTTAAACATGGGAACTTAAACATCTTATTGGAAGAATGCTGTATTTCAAAAATAGTTTCAGAGCTACTGCCTGGGAAATAGAAGATTGTGTTAAAATTTCCTACATCAGTCTTTATAAAGATTATAACATAGGCTTCTCACTGAAATATTTGTATCTGGGCAGCGTGTCTCTCATCTAAAGTGTTTGTGATGGGCATCTGAGATGAATGTATGCTTTGCAGATGAAGAAATGTAAATAGAAAATAAATATATGGAAAAAATATTCAACCTCATTAGCCATTTGAGAAATGCAAATTAAAATAACATTTTAATAAGATTCTCTCTTGCTCCAGAAAGAATAGCTGTCATCAAGAAGTCAACCGATAACAAATGCTGCAGGGGCAGCGGGGAGAAGGGAGTCCTTCTCCACAGTTGGTGGGAGTGCAGACTGGGGCAACCACTGCGGAGATCAGTGCTGAGATTCCTCAAGAAACTAGGATTATCAGTCCCATTGAACCCAGCTACTCACCTCCTGAATCTCTGTCCAAAAGAAGTTAAGACATCACGCCACCATGATTTTTTGTGCACCTATTTTATGGCAGCACAATTTGTCATAGCTAAACCTTGGAAACAACTCAAATGCCCATCAGCTGAGGAATAGATAAAAAAGGTGTGGTAGTTTTACACAATGGAGTATGCCTTAACCATAAAAAGATAAACTTGATGCTTTTATAGGTAAATGGATGCAACTAGAGACCATAGTCATCAGTGAAATAAATCAGACCTACTTGTGTAAACATATTGTAAACATTGATGTGTATACATAGCTAGTACAAACCTGAAGGAGTACAATGGATACTATGAAAGGGAAAGAATCTGTTCAAAGGAAGAAACAACTGGTATAAGGAAGAAGACAAAAGGAAGGGGAAAAGATATATTTATTATATGTATATATACACACACATATACATATATACATACATACATATGCATACAGGATAGCTTGGAAAATTGTACTGCTGTTTTCTGCCAATCTATTGAAAGGAGCAGTAAATGCTTACATTTTTCTCACTCTTTTTAATTTCTTATAACTTTTTAAACCAATTTTGTATGCTTATATCTAGTAATCTAAACAACTGATTTGAAGACATTATGCAATTTAACAACCATTGTTGAATTTCTATTATTTTGTTTAGTGAAGTTCTGTATCATTTCTAATGTGTTTACTTTATTTTCTTTAAAAAATAAAAACAAATAAGAAAACATTTTTAAAAGGTGTTTCTGAGGCCAAGGGGCCGCGCTGAGCCCCGGGGAAGCCCTCCCTACCTCAGGAGTTGCTGGGATCTGCAACGCGCATTAGGAAGCGCCTCCAAAGACTGCACCTCATTTTCTTATCCACTAAACCCCTGGAGCTGCTTTGAATTGGTAATTCTCACTTTGTGGGTAAGGAAACAGCTGCGAGGAGAAGTTGCACCATTCACCGAGTGGAGGGTGGAACATTCAGGACTCATGGCCCCTCTCACTCGGGAGCTCACACCCTCAGCGGACCGGAGGCTGTGACTGAGCATAACTCAGAAGCCACTCTCCAGCTTGGCTGGGCGGAAGCAGGCACAAGTGCGGGAAGCCCAGCCCTTCTGCTGTGGTACACCAAGCACAAGCCCAGCCAAAAGCCGGGACAGAGGGGCTGAGGGTGCAGGTCAGCGGTGGAACACTTGCCTGGCACGTGTGCAGCTCTGGGTTCAAGACCTGGAGTCCAATGTGCAGCGGCCGTATAGCAAATGAAATGAAAATAGGGTTAACAGAAAAATCCACGCTGAGCTGATCAATTGATCTTGTGCTGCATTTTGCAGGCCACCTCCAGTGAGGACAGCCTGATTGTACCCGTGAAAACAGGCTAGCCCCAGCGGGCCACATAGAGGAGTGGGCGGGGGTGGACGATCGAGGCAGGACTTTGCTTTTACATCTTGAATGAAGTAAAGGTTGTGCTCCTGCTGTTTGGTGACCTTTGGAAGTGTTTCTACTCCTCTAGTTTTGAAATTAATTTCGGAGTGTCTGTTTTGGAGACTGCAGAGATGGCCCCCCTGTCTTCTAGACAGTACCTCTAGAAGGAGGATAATGCATGTAAAAGACAATGATGTTTTTCCTCCTGTACTGGGGGTCAAGACCTTGCGCCCACCAGGTAAGTGCCGTGCCCCTGAGCTCCATCCCTGGCCCCAGACAGTGTTTCTTGAAATGAGCTTTTGCTATGCTGCCTTGAGCTCGGGGTTTCAAGTGATCCTCCTTCCTCAATCCTCCACGTGGCTGGGAACACAGCTGTGTACTAAGGATCCTGGCAAGTTTTGAAAAATACTTCAAAACCCACTTTTTGGAAAATGCAGAAGAGGACGTTGCTTTAGAGTGTGAACATTAAAAAGGCTTTCGACACAGACTTAGTATGTGAGCTGATCTTTGGTAAGTGGCAGATTTGGATGGGCAGGGGCAGGCTGTGGGGGAAATAAAAGGGTCTGGAAATGGGAGACATATGTCCTGGAGCCTAGATAAGGACAAATTCTCTCTGTTTAATACCGAACCCTAGTGCACAGGCCACCTGCTTCCAAAAGGAATTTGAGATCGCCACGCAGCCACATGCAGCGTGATCTGTCTTTACATTTTGTTGCTAAACAATTTGCTCTTTAAGGCAATGAAGGACCTTCAACAATAGACTTATGTTCTGTTTCCTCCCAATCCATTGTTCAGCATCCCTAGACCACTTCAACCCCACCCCACCCCCTTCCTGATCCTTAACTGCAACCTTTTATTTGGGAGGGAGGTGGTATGGGGAATTGAACTCAGGACCTTGTGCTTGCCAGGCAGCTGCTGACACCTCTGAGCTATGTCCCCTGTCTGCAAACACATTATTAAAAGAATAGAAACGTCAACCCAGACTGAACCTAGGAATCTGGAAATACAGTTTTGTTTGCAGTCGATGCTACCTACCATAAGCACTGCCTACACTGCCGCACACCCTGCCCTAGGACCTAAATCCTTCCTGTTCTGCGCGAATGTGATATCTCTGAAGGATACAGGGAGTTGCTAGGCTGAAATGTTACAAAGCCAGCACAAATAGCCGTGTGCAAAACTGCGATGGGAGCCAGGGTCACAAGAAAGCTTTGGTGCAGTTGACAAGGAGCTGGCCAGTGTGGGGGCATCTTTCCTCTAGGGCTGCCAAGTCAGAGCCCCAGGGAGAACTCCATGCCCTGTCTCCCCAATGGCCCTCCTTTTCACAAGTCACAGCCTTAAATGCTCAAAGAACCTGAGATGTATTTCCTCCTAGTGGGGCCCATTTTTCTTGTTTGTGATATGACAGGGTAGAGCCAGACAAACCCTAAACTTCTCAGTTCTGTCCTTCTGTGACTTTATGATTCATTTTCTCAAATTGGCACTGTGATCTGCAAGAGAATGAGTTGATATTTCAGCAGGCTCTGGCTATTAGGGTTCTCTTAGCAAATTAAATTGAAATATTCATGTTTTGGCTTTAAAATCTATCTTTGCTATTCTGCTTCACATGTTTTCCTGCCCAAATTGCGTCCAGAGAAATGCACCAGATTTTACTGATTCCACTCACCCTTGCTGCACAAGTCACAAAACAGCATACATCTGGGTGAGCATGGCATTCCCCAAGGTGCCTGCCCAGTGGCATGCTGGCCCTTGAAGATGGGGTTTCCTTTCTTCGACAAACAAGGAAAGTAGCTTTTAAAATCCTATGAGTAACACACTGTAAAATTTCTTGCCGTAGACAAACATATAAAGAAAACAAGCACATCTCTTTGCAAACAATCCAGTTTTCAAACAAAAGCATTCAGCAAAAAAAGTTTATTTTGGTTCATAAACTCTGCATCAGGAGACAAATGTAACCATAGCCATTGTCCTGGTTTGGGATTTTGCAAGGTGAACAGTATAGTACAGGACATGTTTTATCATAGCATTTCATAATGAGTCACCCAGAAATCATGCACTGCAAGTGCAGGGAAGCTATCCAGACACTAAATACTAAAGAATCCAACTGAGGGCCTAGAACTCAAAGCAATGCCTTCCAGCAGTCCAACTAGAGGCCTAGAGCCCACAACAAAGTCTTACGCAGGCCTGCTTCATGGATCTGTGCTGCCAAGGCCCAAAGGTCCGTGGTGGAAACTAGAGAGTCTATGCCAGTGGGGTGAGGGATCTGTGCCAGCAGGCTGAGGGACCTGAGCTGGAGCCGGGAAGCACTGCTCAAGGTAAGCACAAGAGCGCCTCCAAATGTAACACAGCCCTCCTCAGCAACAGTGAGGTCCGGAGCTCTTCCAGCAATGAGGAAAGCAGAGTTGCCTTCAGAAAAGCCAATATGACAAACTTCTCCATGAGGCTGAGCAGTGCACCGTCTTCCCCTTTGGATCCAGGAATTGATGCTCAAGATGAGGACCCAAGCTTTTCCAAAGTTCATTGTGGAAGCCAGCATGACATGGTTTTCCAGAAGAACAGCCCAAGAGAACTAGCAGCTTTCAACAGCTCCAATAGCTGCTCCAAACAGCATCTCTAAGAGTGTTTTAGCAGCTTCTCCTGTTCTACCTTTAGGCTGCTGGCAACAACTCTCAAGTGGGCCTCCTGCACCCAGCACCATGCTAGTTGAATTCAGCTGGGTGTAGTAAGTTGACCACCTGTTTGAAATCTACTATAGCCATTTTTGCCACACAAGCACATACATAACTGTTTTCCCCAAAATTGAAAAATAAGTTTGTAAACCCAGGAACTGCTGTAGATGACCACACTTGCTCTACCACTTTTGGCCATCTTCAGCTCAGCCTCCTTTTTCTTTTGAGAAGGGGAAAGGGTGCCCACCCACTCCTGAAGGATGTTGCTTCTTTTGGGCTGAGGCAGAGCCAACAGCTACAACAAAAGAAAAAAAAAACTCAAGGAAAAAAAAATCTTACCTCTTAACTTTCCATTTTCTAGCAACTTCCCTCTTGCTTTACTCCAGCCTTCAAGCTTGAGGGTCTTCAGGTGCACACCACTGAGCTAATTGTCTCCTGGTGGATTAAGACAGCAGCTGGAACACAAATGAAAGAAAGCCAGACTCTCAAACCTAGGAAAGCGTCACTAGAACTGGGGAAGCCAACAGGAGAGAAAGCCAAAGGTAAGAGACATCAACTATTACTCCATTAGAGGGGTCTTCGCCTGTTAGTGTGTTATGCACACAGATCCTCTCTCACGACCCCTGAAGCTCCATTAATTTTCATAGGATGGACGCACAGGTGACTGTCTGATGCTTGCAACTTGCCTCGTTGATTTTTCTTCTCTTCCAAAGTCTTGTCTCTTGATGTTGTTACCAACTTTCTCTCTCTGGGTTCTTATTCTAAAGATAAAAATCCACAAACATAGCAGTGGGCTGTGACTCCGGCGTAGTTTAGTAGAACAAAGGAGAGTTCTCACTAGCTGGGAGAGGCTACAGGGGAGGACACCGAGGAGGGACCCAAGTTCAGAGGTTTCCGTGCACTTTGTAGGGCTATTTTGGTGGGCCTGCGGAAGTGAACCAGCGTGTCTGTCATTTTTTAGCTAGGCCTCCAGTCAAGAGAACAGACTGTCCTTGCCCTCTAACTTCCCAAGGCATGTATTAGTGAGACTTTTTCCCTTACATTCAGATATTCCCAGGGTCTGTCTCAGTTTACTCAGCTCCTTGTCCTATCTGTCTGTCTCCTGGTCTTAGTGCGAAGGCCAGCACATGTGAACAGCCTTAAGAGCCTACCTCCAGGCCTGGAGAATACAGAAATGAAAGATATACCATTTGCTTTTTAAATGCCTCCAGTGATCCACTTGTGCATAGAAAATCAACAGATGATTGTACTTTCTTCTCAGAATCTCCTTGATACAGATCTCCAATACGAGCTTTCTCTGACGATTTTCAATAAAACCCTCACAACTTCCTCCTTTGGGTCATGACTTTGTTCTTCGACATCCTCTGACCAAACATAAGCTGGGTGCACACAGAGATCATGGAGACACTATCAGACATTTAGAAAGAGTGGCTCTTAGGCTGAGTCTATTGAAAGTCTGCTGCCACGTCTAATCCTGCTTTGTAGTCAGCACCCTAAAAAGTTGCAGTTTGAAAAATAGTTACAAAGCTTACAAGCAAACTTAAAGCAAGCTGGTAAGAGCAGAGCAAATCCAGTCTGTACAGCAGTCTTGTAAAAGTGGGGAATTGTCACCAGCTACTATGCTTATGTCAATGCTTATTGGACCTTTATGTCTAGCAGTAGGTGCTCTTGTATTTGGTACATATATGTTTGTAACTGTTTTTTCTTCTTGTTGGCTTATCCCCTTTACTAGCATGTAGAAGCGTTCTTTGTTTCTATCAACCACTTTTAGTTGCAGTTTACTTTAAAACTATCACTGCTGTTTGCTTGGGGGTTCCTGGTACATGAAACATTGTTTCTACCTTTTGATTTTTGAACTATAAGCATCTTTTCAATTAGATGAGTTTCTTGAATGCAACAGACTGAGGTTTTTTTTTTTTTTGATGCAATCTGCTGTTTAGGAAGCTGGGGCATTCACGTGGAGAGTTATTATTGAAAAGAGCTAATTCATTTCATTACACTTTCTCTGTTGATGACTTTATTATTCTTTTCCTTTACTTTTATTTTATTTTTTTATGTATTTGGTACAGAGTCTCACTATGCATCTTGGACTCATAGTGATTCTCCTGTTTTTACAGGCTGGTACCACCAGGCTGGATCTCCGTGGTTGGCTCAGTGCACCCAGGGACAGAGCCTGTCCGGCATGTGGTGCTGGGATCAAATCCTGGTCTCTGTGCTTGCCTAAGCAGGTACTTAGTCCTCTGAGCTATCTGGCCTGCCCTCATCTTTCCCTTTATTTTTTATTTATCTGTTCACCTCACTTGATGTGTTCATTCCACCTAGATTTGGGGCCTTGTTGGCTTCACGGTAGTTGTCTAGGATATTCTTGAATGCTTTTTGGAGTATGGGTTTGGTATTCATAAATCTCATAAATTGTCCTTCAAGAAATGTTCTTATTTCTCTATTTTGAAAGAAATTTTTACTGGATATGTTAATCTTCATTGAAAATTGTTTAGTTTTAAGGCTTGAAATACTTCAACCTAATACCTATTCTGGCCTCTGAAGTTTGTGTTGAGTCTCCTGTAATTCTAATAGGTTTATTTTTATGTGATTTTTTTTTTTTTGCTTTTCTCTGACAGCTTTTAAAATGATGTTTTCATTGTTGTTAGCCATCTGGTACTTGAATTATAATATGTCATTGGGAGCTTTATTTTTCATTGAAATTATTCCTGAGCAAATCACAACAGGGCTCCTCAAACACGCCAGCATCTCTATAATCTTGAAAAATCTCATAATTTAAATTTTTTGTTGACATATGGGTCAAGAAACTTGAACTATACAAAGAAGCCAGGAAAGGCTTGAAACTCAATGGCATACTCACACATGTCTCTAATATAGTCATAAGAATCCTTGAAAGAGAAGGAGAAGGAAGTATCTGTAGGATGAATTTAACCTTTAACTGGATATTATCTCAGAGGCCCTTGTCCTATGCAAAAAGGGGACATCCCCTTGTCAAACTGAGTTTTTCATTAGGTCTTAAAGGTGGAATCATTTCCTGCTGTAATATTCCAATGCCTTTATTACTGGGTATTGGCCACAACTCATCCAATTAATAGTGTGCAGCTCCTAGAAGCGCCTGAAACCCTGTTTCCTATCCTAAAATATTTGTATAAATAAGAGAAAGGAAAAAGAAACCTAGACAATAAGAAGCAAAGCTATGGCAAACTAATGAGTACTCCAAACCCACAGAACCCATGCCTTGAAGCTTTTCCTACCTCTGGATCTGTTCTCACACCAATTGGCACTGACCAATGACCTGCAGTCAGTCCAGAAAACAAGTGGGGATGGTGCTTGCTTCATCCCAACGGGCCCTCCTGAGTAGGCAGCAGCCCCAGATGGACCCAACTGGTGAAAATCCTTAGCCCAGTAGCACTGATTGGTAACTAAGACATAGTCCACATGGTACAGACAGTAGATCCCTACAGTGCAGGTACAAAATAAATAGGCAGGACCCATAAGCTACCAAAATGACCTTTAGCCTTTCTCCAACATAGGCATTCGCAGGAATCCAATGCCATGAACAGGAGAAGAGGAAGACCCAGGGTTCAAAACTATCCCAGTAGCTGTTGGATTGTCCCTGGAGCCCTGATCATAGATTCAGGCTAGTCACATGCAGTCAGTCGCTTCTCCCAGCTACCTACAGGGACACATGCTTCTTAGGAATAGGACCTTAGCTCCTGGTTGGCTGACCAAACTGTTACTGGCCACCTAGGTTTACAGCCTAGGCTTGTTTGCTCACAGCTGGTAAATCAAAGGAGGACATATATTTTGATAAATGGAAAAAGATTTACTCAAATGTAGCTCAGGGGAATTGGATTGGCCCATTTGCTTCAACTGACCATCTCACTGTGTACAAGTAGGCACAGAGTGGGGAGGTAGCGCACAGAGATAATGGAGATTCCACCTTTATCACGTCCAGCCGTCTTTGGCTCATCCTGCTTTTCTTGTGGAAAGGAAACCAGCTCCAGCCCTTGGGGGCAGGTGTCTCTATATTCTGTCACTTACATTCAGTTGAGGAGAAGAGGGAGTGTTGGTTACGTGCTCAGCAGGAGAGTGTTTGAAAAAGCTCCTGGTGGTGCACCCCTGTAATCCCAGCACTCAGGAGGCTCAGGCAGGAGAATCACTGAGTTAGAGGACAGCTTGAACTGCAGAGAGAGACCCTGTCTCAACACAATGTTCCACTTTACAGTGTTGGTTGTATACATAAGCACATGTACTTTTTGTATAATTGATGGTATGATAAGCAATTTCATAATAATCTTAAAAATTAGTTTAAGATTATCCTATTTTGACCTTATGGGGAATTTGACTCAGTTCTTGTCCAGGTTGTGATCAGAATCACAGAGTTAAATTCATGACCCACTTTATCACTATTTGGTGAGAGATTTTTGTCATGAAAATACATTGAATTTTTTTTCAAATCATTTTTCTGTATCTATAAGCAGGAACATACAAGACTTTGGGGTCCAATTCTGCTTATGCTTGATATCACGTGTTCTTCTGGTTTCGTACCTTCCTTGCAGCTCCAGGGTAAATTCCACCCCATCATGGTCAGTGGTGCTTTTCACGTGTCACCAAATTCAGTTTGCCAAGATTTTGTTTAAAACATTTTTTATCTGTGTTTGTCAAGGCTATCTTAAGTGTCCTTTTCCAGCTTTGGCATCAGGGCAATGCTGACCTTGAGAAGAGAATGGAGCTAGTTCTTCCTCTTCAACTTTTGGCAGAGTTTGAGAAAGACTGGCAGTGGTTCCTTAAATAGACGATAGAAGTTAGCGGTGAGCCCCTCAGGTGCTGGGCCTTTCTTTGGTGGAAACAATTTTGCTACTCATTTAATCTTGCTGTTGACCTGCTCAGATTTTTTTTTTCCTTGAGATTTAGTCATGGCAGCTTATATGTGTCTGGGGATTTATTCATGTGTTCTGGGTTATCCAGTTTGTTGGAATGCAATTATTCTTAGTAGTCTGTTGTGATTCTTTGTATTTGTAGTATCAGTATCTGTCTGATTTCTGTTTCGTTGTGTTTGTTTTCTTGGTTTGTATGTTTGTTTTGTTTTTTCCAATACTGGAGATTGAACTCATTCTATTTTTTTTTTTTCCTTAGCATAGCTAAAGACTGGTTAATTGCGTTTACCTTTGCAAATAGCTAGCTCCGGTGAGACTTAATGCTCTCTGGGTCAGTTCCCTGGCCCTGCAGCTAGCTAGGCACTGAAAATTGGTCACAGGAAACCTTCCCTGGTCAGGTGAGGTCACCGCGTCCAAGCTGCACAGGGGCAGGGCTGTGGGCTGGGCTCTGCGCTCAGCACAGTTGCTGCTTGGGGCAACCACAATTATGTTATACGGCTTAGAAAAGCGTGATTGAAAACCTCTTCACGGCCGGGGTGGAGATTTAGTGTAGACTTTGGGCGGTAGGAAGTGTTTGGTTGACTTCCCACAGGTCTAGTTCCTTCATAATGCTGGAAGTGGGCGTCTCCCTGGTTGGGAAAAATTATGGGCTGTCTCTTTGGCTGAGTAAAATCATGGCTTGACTTCCTAGGTCAAGCATGCCTTGGTATGCTAGTCCAAAACAGGCGGAGGCAGATGCGCCCCCCACCCCCCACCCCAGGCAGAGTAACTGGGGCTCCTGGGGCTGGGCAAATAGTCCCAAGGACTTAGGTCCCACCATGGTTCTGAAAATCTCCCTTGCCATCAGGCTATGAAGTAGGGTAAGTCTCCAGGCGGGTGCCACCGCTGACAGGAGTATGGAGGCACCCCCAGAATCCACAGAGCCACTGTGGCTTTTATTTCCTTTCTTTGTTTCTGCCTGAACTTGGACACATGTGTTGTTACCCTCAGTGTCCCCTAAAGTGGGCTTCCTCAGAATGGTCTTGGAATATGGGAAAGCAAGATGGCTGCCTTCATTCCAAACCGTGGGGGCCAGGGGAATTCTCCGTTTGGTGTTATGCAGTGGGTTAGGGGAGGGATGGCGTGGTTAAAGCAGAAGCCATTCTTTTTTACCCTTTTAATTTAGTTGTTCTTCAGTTTTATAACCCATACAAGGGCCCAGGCTTATTTCCAAATATTAGGGTTTTCAAAAATATTTTTAAGCTGTTGGACTAGGTAAACTTACTTCTGGAGAGAGCGGAGCCCGAGATTCCTTCTGCCATCTCCTTCCCATCCCCTCCATTTGCCGTCTTCACCACCTACGTTGAGATGCTTAAAAATATGAAAACTGACAAACTGCAGATTTCTCGGACTTATCAAAGAAGCTGCAAAACTGTAATAAAACAAACAAATGACAAGAGTGATGTTTTCCTTGCTTTTTAGAGATGACCAGTTTGCCATGTTAGGCCTTATGCCGTAGAATATTTTCAGACAATGTAAAATATCAGCTACAATGTGGCCATTTGGAAAGCAATGTCTCTGTTTAAAGAAAACAAAAATGGATGTTTTTAATATAGACTTCCAATTCCAAAAATTACTTGCTGGAAATTTTTGAACTAGAAATTAAAACTCCCTGAAGCTTCTTCTAGGGTGAGTTATCGCATTGCATGCACTGGGGGGAAGGAAACAGTAATGAGAGGCCTTTGGTTATTGTGCAGCTGGATGCCGCTGCCTCCCTGGGACAGGGAGAAGGAGCTATGAGCGAGAGCAACACCGCTTGCCCGGACGTTACAGAAACTCTGCGAGAACCACCCCTGCTCCATAAAGCGTGCCAGAGTTGGTCTTGAGGACAGTCAATGTGAATTGAAAGCCAAACTGTAGGTGCTTAGACCACTGAGCTATTTCCCCAGCCCTATTATCTAACTTTAAAAAAGCTGGATTTTCATATTGGCTTCTACATTCAATCTGTTGTAATATGCTGTTTTGATTGAAAAATTTCAAATTTCATGGAGATATATTGTCAGAAGTGGAAAAGCATTTAAATAGTCTTTAAATGGCTGTGAATAGCCTTTTTTTTGATATAATACCAAAATTCTGCTAAGTGATAGTTCCTAAAAGCTAAGTTACACAGAAACTGAAGTGATATTAAGGAACTTTTGGTACTCTGTAATGTTAAAATCCAATTCCCCGTTCTGTATTTTGACTGTCTCTTTCATTGGTATATATATTTTATACCAAATTGGTACATATATTTTATACAATCATGTATTGGCAAATACTGATTCACTAAAGTACACAAATGTTATAAGTGTTGACAAAAATTGAACAAAATAAAAAGTCACATTTATTAATATCATCATATATAAAAAGACCTTCTAGACCTCACTG
>PVKN010019822.1:0-16206 GCA_004027915.1 Capromys pilorides | reverse complement strand
GTTGGAGGTCAGAAGTCCCCTTCTTTAATTTAGAGATCAGAGTGCTCAAGCTGACCTCGCAGGGAGAGCAGAGTGCCCTGGGCTGCACAGCCAGGCTCCTCTGACGTCACAGCTCAAGGACGGGCTGCGGCTGGCCAGGGTCCCCACCCAGCCTGTGCCCCAGAAAGCTCATGGGTACGGGTGGGGCACAGCCCAAGGGCCAGCGTCCCAGGCAGGAGTCATCTCCCTCTGTCACGGGAGAAAGGGAGGAACGCCTTTTGAGGAAAGCACTAAGCTATTTAAGTGTTCCACCCTAAGGGTGGGGGGGATGACTCTGCTGTCCCTGTCTGTGCCTGAGGATGCCTGGGGTCCACCCCTTCCTGTCTCAGACCCTCCTTCTGCAGGGCAACCCTGCAGCCCCAGCAATGTGTGCCCTGGCGGTGGGAGGACATGGATCTGTCCTGGGCAGCGTGTTCACGTGGTACGTGAAGCCAGGAAGTGGGGCGAGGCTGGGGATGGCCTCTCTGGGCTTCCCCCTGAGCCCTGTGCCCTTCCTCATCCCCACAGGGCCAGCCGGCCCTGCTCCGGGACACTAGAGTCCCTCTGCTCCCTGTCCGCACCATGGGCGGCTGTTGCCATCTTCCCTTCTGTCCCACCCTCCTTCCTGGCAGTAGACAGCATCCTCCCAGCCTCCTGTCACCGGACCTCTCCGGCCAGCTACCTCCAGACACCTCCTGAGTCCTGAGGCGCTGCAGGAAGGCTCCCTGGGCTGCTTCGGCAGGGCGAGCCCGTGATGGGGCCCTGCAGAGTTGTCCATAGTCCACTCATGCTTCCTGCCTGCATCACCCTGGCTGCCCCCAAGTCTCAGACAGGCAGCAAAACCTGCTCAACCAGCTCAGTCCCGCACATTTGTTGACCCCCTACCCCCAGCACCTCACCATTCCCCAACAAAGAGTCAGATCCTTGCAAAGCTGTGGCCTGGGCCTCACCCGCCAGGGCTCACACTCACGGGCAGCTTTGCTCTTGACACGCATCTCTTGGAGCTGACTCTGACAGGCGGGTTCACCCGGGGGGCCTTCAGAGCTCCGTGGGCTTGAGCAGTGGCCGCTTCTCATCCTTGGCCCTGGCAGGAGTCAGTTGGAAATGGGGTTCGTGTACCATGCCACGTACACCCTTGAGAGCTGCGTCCGTGGGCCTTGGTGTAGTCCAGGCTGTGGAGCTGCTATCGTGGTCAGTCTGGGGCTCATCCACCTCCATCCCCACAGGAAGCCCACACCCCTTAGCAGTCACTGGCCTGGCTCTAGGGACCATTCTCCTGGCTGCTCTGGGAGTCTGCGAAGGTCCCAGCGCTCCAGGCTCCAAGTGGGTGTGTGGGGTCGGCCCGGGCTGTCCTGGTGGGCATCTCAGGTGCCTGTCCTGGGCTGGGAGCAGAGAGCAGCCCCTGTGGGCCTCCCCATCCAGGCCCAGTGGCCCCAACCCCACAGCTCACCTGGCCCCGGGTGCCTAGAGCTGTTGTCAGCCTCACCTTGGCTGGAGACTGGACCCTCCAGATGTCAAGACGGCCTGGTCCCTGGAACTCAGCCTGGCGCCAGTTGTTCTCTGGTGGCTGCAGTGCTGTGGAGGCAAGGTGCAGGGCCGGGTTGCCAATCCCCCAGCCGGGAAACCCCCTGACTCAGCCCAGCCTGGCCTCCCAGGATGCAGTTTTCCTCCGCTCCTGGGGTGCTCTGTGCAGGCCTGGAGGCTGGGACTGTCCCCACTTTCCTTCCAGTGGCATGTGGTCCGTGTCAGCTTTTTGGTCAGAATTAAATGCCAGCTGTGTTCACTGGGTCCTGTGCTGGTCTGGGTTGCCATTGTGACCATGTTCACCCCTCCAGGGGCCCGAAAACCAGCCAGAATTTTCTAAACGGCCGTGACAAACTAGGCACGGGTGCTGTGCTGCAAAGCCCCTTTCCGGGAAAGCAGTGTGGCCTTCACCTCCTCACCATGCACTGAACCCATGCCAGCAGTCCACAGGCTCCGCGCGGCCTGCTGCCTCCACTGGGGGGCGCTGCAGGGGCTGGTGCTGGTGCTGGCTCAGAGGATGCATGCCATTCACTGGAATCCCTCCATTTCACCAGAAGGAAACACTCAGCTTGGCTGACGCTTCAGGGACAGGACCAGAGCACAGCCGGGTCTCTGAGAGCTGCCGCTTTGGAGACACCCAGGATGGGACAGCTGATCACAGTTGGCCCTGGGGACTTCCACTGGCCCAAGGCCAGGGCTTGGTCCTAGTCTGCAGATCCCAGAACAAAGACATCCACAAGGTCAGGAAGGCTAAACAGAGTGTCCGCAGCTCCGTGGGCCTGCCTGGTGGCCAGCCTAGGCCACACTGAGTGAAGAGGAAAATGCATAAAACACAGAACAGAGCTTAGGTATGCACTGGGCAAAACATCCTTTATTTCTTAATATATTTTTATTAGAATGTTAAGAAGACAGACAACACATGCTTCAAACTAGTGGCTTGGTCCAGGGATGTCGCTCAGTGGCACAAGTGCCTGCCTGGCAAGCACAAGGTCCTGAGTTTCATTCCTGGTACCAAAAAATAAAGAAATAAACTAGTGGCTGTCTGAGCTGGCTGGTTTGGTGGGCATGGCTGCCCAGGTTTAATGAGTGAGCAAGAAAACCCGCACTTCCGTGCCTGCCTAGCAATGGCAGCCACCGCCTTCACAGCTAGGAACAAACGCGTGTGACCATGCCCTGCGCTGTCTGGGTTTGACTGTGAATCAGGGGCAGACAGCAGAGTTGGGGCTGCCCTGCACCTTTCCCCACGCGACTGGACACCACAAGCACTGCCACTGAGGATCACACAACAGTGTCCATCCTGGGGCCACTTCCCTGGCTGTCCAGGGCCCCAGATGTCCTGTGGGCTGAGAGTTGATCAAACCTGTAGTGTATAAACTTAATGCAAAAGTAGAAACCTGGATTAAAGGCACTCAGGGTGTGTGTGGCTTCGCGGCTGTGAATCTGGGGCACAGAGGCTCACCTGGTGGCGGGGGAGCCAATGGCAGTTGCCATGATGATGCAGGGGAGTGCCCGTCTGTCTCTTCCATCCAGTTCTGTGCACACCGGGCTGTCTCGTAGGCCTCACTTGCGCTTTTCCCAAATCTGGAGAGGACAGAGACGACACAGTGGAAGAGCGGGCAGTAGCTGCAGCGGGGAGAGTGACCTTGGAAGAATGACCTTGGAAGATGCTGAGCAGACGCTGGAAACCGCTGCAGGGGCCACGGTTGTGCATGGGAGCGTTAGAGCCCCATGGACCTTAAGGCCAGGTCTGCTCATTTCAGAAGGTAGTGTCTTACTTCCCTCTTTGCTGAGACAAAACAGCACTGCCACCCTCATCTTGATGCCAGGCTACCTCCCCCCGGATGAATGCCAAGTCCTCCACCCTGCAGCTCAGTCTCCTGAGAAGGCTCCAGACCCCATCGAAATGAGGGCAGGTCTCCTGCCACAGCACAGCACACCTGGCCTGGAGCCCAGCTCCCAGGGGAGTCCTTGTCCCACCGACACCTGGAGGGCCACCCTCCGGTACTGCATGTATCAGCTTCTGGTCTCCCGAGCTCCCAGCAGTGCTGCAGTCAACTTCCAGGCCGTCTCCAGCCTGTGTCTCCAGACCCTTCCAAACGCCACCAGGGAAACCAGCCCCAGAGGTTCTCAGACCGCAGGTTAGAGGGCAGCGTCACAGCAGCGACCTCCTCTCTGGCACCAAAACCTGTCTCAGTGACTTTCTTCATCGATGGATGAAGCACACAACATGCACAGCTGAGGGGAGGAGAGTTTTATGTTGGCCCAAGGCAGGATGGCCTGGCACAGGGGCCTGGTGCACACGTGAACAGGAAGCAGGGTGAGAGGAGGGAGGAGCCAGAGAAAGAGGCACGCTCCAGGCCCCAGAGGCCCCTCTTCCTAACAGAAGCTAGGAGCCCCCCTAATCCTGTGACCTCCAAGAACCCTGCCTGGGAGCACAGGAGGCCCCTGGGCACCTCCTCACATAAGCCATCCCTTGGTTTCCAGTTTCTGTCTGTCCTGGACCAGCCTTTCTGGTAACACAACCTCAGAAGGCCACAGCCGCTCCTCGCTGCTTCCTCTCACCCCTGGGCTCCGATTTCACTGCAGATCAGGAAGCTCTCCACGCCCAGCGTACCTCGCAGGTCTCACCCGGAAAGGCTGCTCTAGTGAGAGAAATCCGCAGTGAACAGCTCTGTGACCAGAGAAGCTGGGGGACCCTAAGCTAGGACTGTGGCTACTTTCCCGTGCTGACGGTAGCTTGTCTGATTGTGAGTTAGCATCGCACTGCCCAGGCCACCGCGATCTCACAACCCAGCGCCCAGAGCACCTTTCAAGGTCCCACAGGTCTTCCTTCCTTTTGTTTTTTGTTTTGTTTTTCTGTTTGGTTTGGTTTGGTTTTCCTTTCCCTCTCTTTCTTTCTGTCTCTGCAGTACTGGTGATTGAGCCCAGGGCCTTCACTTTGAGCTGCATCCCCAACTTTTTATTTTATTTTATTTTATTTTTATTTTCTTTTATTTTATTTTTTGAGATAAGATCACACTAAGGCACTCAACTGCCCAGGCTGGGGCTGAGCATGAACTTGTGATCCTCCTGGCCTGGCCTCCCATGGCGCTGGGTCACAGGCGCGTGCCGCCACAGCCAACTGGCTTCCCCTTCATGGAGAGCACGTAGCTCAGCCCTGGCCAGTGGGTGAAGGATCACCAGGCCTGCCACGGAGGCCTCCTGCTCTGAGCTGCCCGTGCTCTCATTTCTTGCATCTCTGTCACACACTGCCCAGGCTCCACCACGCACCCTGGGCACCCCCTCCCACCGAGGTCAGGTCCCCAACCTCTGGCTCTCTCGCTGGCCTCGGCCACTGAGGAGCCTCCCAGTGACTCCCTGCTACTACAGCCCCATCCTCAGGCGTGGCCTCACAGGAACCCCAGTCCTGACCTCAGCAGTTCTACCTCAGCATGGCCGATTCTCAACCAGGGTCTCCCACAGGCCCTGCAGGGAGGGTCCTGCAGAAGCTTCTGGAAGCACAACCGCTTGGCTGTGGCTCGTCTCTCCTCCGCTCCTCTGGCCACCAGGACTGTGGCTGGCTGTCGCCTGTCTCCTCACCCCACTCTGCTCTTCCTTGGCAGCTGCACCATCGAGGGGTTCTCCCCAGATCTGAACACATTCGCTCACTCATTTGCCAAGGCTCCACCCCTGAGGGTCCCAAGGGCCCCTCTCAGCCCCATCACACAACATGGCCAGGCTCCACCCAGGCCGTGGCGCTGTGGAGAGCTCACCTGGAGACCTGGGCAGCAGCCTCCCAACCGCAACACCCGCCAGACCCATAGGCATCCAACCGAGAGAGGCACTGGGTTAAGCAAAGGCAAGAGCCAGTGCCACCTGCTAAAGGACATGGACCTTGGCAAGTGCCCACTGTCCTCAGTCTCCCTAGATGTTCTACAGCCATGTCTTTCAGGTGACCTTGGAGGCACACTCACTCCTTGGTGCTTTTGGAAAGGGTGCTGCCCAGACAGCTGTAGCCCATGGGTCCCGGGCCAGGCTAGCAGCACACAGCCGTGCTGAGCGGGTAGGGCTTTTCCCCAGCAGCCCCTTGCATGGTGGACAAGTCTAGCCAGCACACCGGTTAGGTTTTGCTGTACAGTAAAAAGACAGCAAAGATAAAAAGGCCTTCACTGACTCTGAGGACACAGAGGATCAATGGCAGGGAGATGGGGGATCCTCTGGCCTGAGACAGGGAGCCTGAGACTTTGTGGACTGTTGCTAGGGGCGGAGCTTGAGGGGCAGGTTCAGTGACACAGAAGGGGCTGATGGGAGGTAAGAGGACGTTGTATCTAGGGCTGGAGTGGGGAAGGAGGAGGAAGAGGAGCTGTTGTTCTGGGATTCAGCCACGTTGGAGCAGAACCAGGATAATTCAGCAATTTGTGCTCGGGCCGGAGCCTATTAGCACCCGCAGACCTCGTCCCACGCAGAGGTCCCCACTGCCCTTGGAAACCACGTCGCCCTCCGTGTGCCGGGAGCACAGAGCTCCCATCCAGCCCGAAGCCTGGCTCATGCTGAGCACCGCAGCGCAGCGTCCCTGGGCCTCCGATTCAGTTCTACCCCCGGAAAATGCTTCTCCACCTGCAGGTGCCATGGTCTGCTTAGAGGCCCTGACCGTGTTTCCTGGCTGGCTTCGCCGCTCCCTCAGGCTTTCTGAGGTTGGAGGCCCTGGAGCCTGCTGCAGGAGACAGGGGGGCACCGCCCCCGAGCTGCTGTGGAGTGGACAGCCTCAGCCGCCCACAGGTGACCCCCGGGTCAGGGTAGGGATCAGAGACCCCCGCGTCCCCACATCTCCTGGGCCTCTTGTCCCCTGGTCGAGCAGTCCCTCCCTCCCATTCCCCGGGTGGCACAACCTCTGGCCAAGGAGTTTCCAGCACGGATCACAGCAGGAGCAGCCGGGCACCACGCCCCCAGCAGCCGTAGGCCTGGGCAACCCAGGCCCTGCCCCCTCCACTCGCCCCACACCACCACCAGAGGGGCTTCACTGAGCCCACACTGAACCACACGGCAGCCTTGCCCCAAACCCACTGGTCACCTGCTTCCCTCTGGCCATCCTCCAAGCCGGGTCTGGGCTGCCACCTGAGCCAGCAGGCAGGCCGGGTCCTGCATACATGTCGCCCCTTTGCCAGTGAGATGCCCACTTCCTGCATGGCAAACCCCATCACCTCTGAGAGGACCCTCAGCTCCATGGAGGTGACATCCTGTGGCCACACCAGACCTGGCATTGGTATGAGGGAGTGACCAGGCAGCAGGCACTGGTGTTGTTCAGCTTGCTCGGGACCTGACTCGGTCCCCAGGGAGGGCACCCAAGGGACTCTCTCGCAGATCAGGACACAGCTGGTGCCCTGGGGCTGGCATCCTGCACTCAGCTCAGCTCCTAGGATGTGTGCTGCTTCCCAGGGTGGGCTGGGCCGCCCCTGTCACCTCGGGGTGCACCAGGGAAGGTGGCAGGAGGCCAGAGCTGCGGACATCCTCTGCTGTGGTGAGTGCCCCCGGTCCCTGGGACTGGCTCAGGCTCACTTTCATGATGCCCAGCACCTAGGTCTTGGAAGTGGGGGGCAGATGCCACAGAACCTTCACAAGCTGCTGCAGAAGAGAATCCCACTGTTCACAAGTGTGCTTGTCCTTAGAAATTTGTGCATTTCCTGTGTGCTTTATTATGCATATAGTAAGGTCTCGGTGACATGTGTGTGGTTTATAACTATGCAATAGAAGGCATGTCCTCTCAGGACTGCTCTGGTGGGGGATGGAACCTGAGCCTCCAACGTGCTCAGCACCTGCCATCACTGAGCTGCTGCTGGTCACCGACACATCTTTTGCTCAGGAGCATGCTCTGTTCCGGAAGTATCCCAGAGACCCTGTGCCTGAACTCCATGGGCTGGAGGCATTTTGGGCTTCCACCACTGCCGTCAGGCATGTCTGAGGCTGAGCCGCCTTCCTCAAGAGGGGACCCCAGGGCAGAATCCAGGCAGCAGGCGAGGAGTGGGGACCCAGAGAATGTTCTGGTAGCTACCGCCACTCTTGCAGTGGGACAAGAGATGGCAGAGCTGTCCCTGGGTCTGTGTCAGGCCAAGTGTGGCTGCCCTCTGGGAGCTAGGACACAGTTGTGTCTAATGCCATGCCTGAACCCAGATAGAGGAAGGCAGCGGCTGGCAGTGTGGCCCACTGTGCCCTTCTGTGGAGGGCAGGGATAAGGAGGAGAGGAGCAGAGAGGCCAAGCCGCCTCCAAGGCAGGTGCAGGATTAAGGGCGGGTGCTCAGGACAGCCAGGGCCAGGAGGGCCCCTGAGAGCATCGAGAGAAGGGAAGGCATCCCAGAAGCAAGGGCGAGCACAGACAGCATCCTGATGACTAGCCCAGCCTGGAAGCAGGGAAGAGGAGTTCCTGCCGTGACCCTGGGCTCCAGAGAGGACTGCAGGCCAGCTGGGAGGCCCACAGACACGGACTCATGGGCACAGGCTTTCTGGGAATGCAGAAATATCAGGCAAACAGTGCAGTTGTTCCAAGACCTTTAAACTCTGAGCTGAGCTCTCAGCATGCTAGCAGCAGACTGTAAACCTTCCCCAGGCCACAGCCGCCTCCTGCTGAAAGCGAGGCGTGGTCAGATGAGGTTGGCACTTACAAGCCTTCCTACAGCCGAGCCACAGTGCCACCGTCTGCCCACCGCTCCCCTGCCCCCAGCACACCTGGCCCAGTGCTCGGCCACCTGCCAAGCAGTCCCGGCACCCTCTTTCCAGAGTCTCTACACAGTGACCAAAAAATACAGTGATTGCAGCCACAGAACAGCATCCAAAGAAAGGCAGCTCATAAAAATGTGACGCTGTGTCCTCGCCCACCGTGGTCCCCAGATCTGACCCCATGCAACTAACTCCTCGCCTTTCCCCAAAGTCAAAATGACCCTGAAATGGAAATGTCTGAATCTATTCAGGGCATCAGGGCAGCCGTGGCAGCGCAGCTAGAGGATAGGAGAACTTCGAGAACTGTTTCAGAAGCAAGCAGGCAAGACGGGAGAAGTGTGTTGGGGGAGAATTTGAGGGGCTCACAGCAAGGGGTCAGTTACTGGAACAATTAAAATATTTAAACATTCACCAAATTTCCCATCATACCTCATTCCTTGCATTTGCAAAGCGCCTCAGCATGAATTCTTGCACGTGCTGCGCCTACCGCCATCCAAGAAGGTGGGTATTCTTAAGTTCTGTTTGTTTTTGTGCTTTGTTTTTGAGATGCCCACAGCGTTCTCCCCTTGCCTCTGGTGGTGCCACCATGCCCAGCACATTTTTTCTATTCTGCAGACAGGGTAACAAAAGCTTGGAGTGGTCAGCTCAGTTGGTCCAAGGCTGACGGACGCAGGTCCTGATGGGGCCCCGGCCAGCAGACGAAGGCTGCGAGGCCAGGAAAGGCTGCAGGTGTGGCTGGCCCGGCCTCGCACTTGCAGCCCCAGGACCTGTACTAACGCTGTCCCTATTTGTTTGCAGCGTGCAAGAGGAAAGAGCAAGAGCACGGCAAGGATCGGGGCAACACGCCCAAGAAGCCCAGGCTGGTCTTCACGGACGTCCAGCGCCGAACTCTGCACGCGATATTCAAGGAGAACAAGCGTCCGTCCAAGGAGCTGCAGATCACCATCTCGCAGCAGCTCGGGCTGGAGCTCAGCACGGTGAGCAACTTCTTCATGAATGCGCGGCGGCGGAGCCTGGACAAATGGCAGGACGAGGCCGGCGCCACCTCCGGGAGCTCCTCCTCCTCGGGCACCTGCACCAAAGCATGAAGGGAGCCACGAACTCGAACCTCGGTGGAAAAGCTTTAAAATTTAAAAGAGAAGATTTTTAAAGACCAGGACCTCAAGATAGCAGGTTTATACTCAGAAATATTTGAAGAAAAACAAAGCGATATTTATAGTCCAAAGAAACCAAAGACGTAGCTCACCTGACTCTGTTCGGAGACACACACTTCGGCGGGCGACAATGTGGCAAGAGAAAGGGCAGGCAGGGTCCCCACACTGCCCCTCCCCCCGCAGCCCCTGGCTGCCGGTGCCGCGCACACACGGCCGCCGAGGGGCTCAGCACATCGGGATTCCGGGCCATGGAGTGGACACCATTAGGACCGGCCTCTCTCGCCCCGTTCCCCACACCACCAGGGTGTCTGGTGTTGCGGTACCGTGTGCAGGTGTGCACGCGTGGCCACATTTGCTCACACACATGCACACCGCCATGATGCGGACTCGGGCAGGGCCGGTGGTCAGGAAGGGTCCGGTGGATCGGAAGTGACGTCATCCACCAGGCACCCGAGCGTTGAACCTGCCATGCCACTGCCCGGTCCAGATTCAGACCCACCCGAGAAGACTTGAACGGCACCCAAACCAGTGCTTTCTCTTTGTTTGTTAAGGAGTGTTCAGATATTTTTTAAGAAATGAAACCAGAGTCCATCCATAAAAAAAAAAAAAAAAAAAAAAATCACTTAGGTACCAAAGAACACACTTAATATTATAGTGCAGGTATTTTATTGCAACCATTTTAATAACCAAAGCTATTTTTACACAAGATACTATGTAAAATTATACATGTGAACTAATTTAGCTTAACACATACCACATAGATTCACAGCTATAATTTATAACTCTTGGGACACTTGAAATAGGAGTTTTCAGAACTGGCAAGAAAGAACGTAGCTCCAGAGAACTAGAGGCCCAAGGGCAGCGAGACCACAAGCCGGTGGCCCGAACATGCCACCTGCAGAGCGTCATGCCACCCTCTTCTCACGGCCAGGAAACACGGGGTGCTTCCCAGGCAGGACCCCACCCGCACACAAGAGAATTGTTGAACAAGTCAGGTAACCAAATTAGAAAATTTGTTCAAAAGGATGCCTTCTAGCAAAAGACCACCCAGTAAGAACTTAGGTTAGTTTGACCTAAATTTGTTTTACATGCTTGGCACCAGATGCCTTTAAAGAATATTTTACTAACACGGAGTGACCAGACCAACGTTATTATTAAAGTTATTTGCCCAAGTCAGGCACAGGAGCATGTGCTGTAGCCCCAGCCATTCAGAAGGCTGACACAGGAGGACTGTTTGGGCCAGGGTCCAAGATCTGCCCGTGCCACAGAGAGAAGAGACCCAATCAGATTAGATTACATTAAATTAAAATTAGTTGTCCACTACTTTGTAACCATCCTAAGAAAAGTCACACTGGTTTATTGCCAATCCAAGACACTGTGACTAAAACATCCATAAACTAGGTGCTGACAACTGGTCAACTGGAGCAGCTGCGTAGAGAAAGCCAGATTCTGGGGCATGCAAGCCCTTTGGTTCCGTCAACATGGGAGCAGTTTATTTCACTCAGCACGGCCTCCAAAGCCTACTGCGTTCTTTCTTGCTACTCCAAAACAAAAAACAGCTGGAAATTTTATAACATGGATTCTACTCTACCAGAGACAGATAAAAATCTAGACCCAAGCTTCCAAATACGAAGCTCTAAATTTCCGTTGCTTCAAATCACTCAGCTGGGGGCATGGCCTGTAAATCAAGGCAAAAGCCCAAATCCGGCCCTAGTGGTCCCGGTGAGTCCCTGGCTTCCCAGCCACAGCCGCTGTGGTCAGCTGCATTGCAGGTGTACGGCCCCTCTCGGCCAATTATGACAGCGAGCCAGTACTAGAAAGTTAAAAGTCAGAACAACTCAGTCAGGTGTTTCCTGAGAGTCAGTAAGAAAAAAATGCCAAAGCAAAACCTGACAGCAGCTAACTCCGGAAGCTCCAATCCCACCTCCCTCCCCGCTCCAGGTGTACACCAGCAGCACCTGAGAGGTGACGGGAACCCAGCGAGCCGTCCCTGCCTCTGCTTCTTCAGGAAACCAACACCTGCTTCTCCCTGCCTGCCTTGACATGCAGGAGTTGGTCTTCATGGGGTTTTTTTTCATCCAAGTCTCCAGCTAAAATTCACCCCTCTAAATATGGCACAATTATAGCCCAGCTATTAAGAGACTGTTTTCCAAGGCCACCTCTCAAGATTTCCTAAAAATATAATCTTGTCAGTGTAACAGAAAGGAAAACGTGCTTCAGTTTCTCTCTCGGGATGGAGGAAGCTGGGGTATAGCTACATAATGTATTTATAATTTAGGAAGGAGGAAGGCCTTTTTTATTTAAGTTATAAGAATTTCAAGTCTAGCGAAATTCAAACTGTCTACACCTACTCTTACCTGATTTTACTGCCCCAGCAAAAACAAAAACCAGTCTCAAACAACCTCTATTTGATTTTATTCGATCCCTCCCCAGATTAATGCAATCACATTTTGCATTTTCAGCCAACAATTTTGGTCCTGTGTAGGCACAGTCTAAATATCACTACATCTTAAAAGCCCTCCCATCAGGTTTTTTAAAAAATAACCAGTTTCCCTACCTGCTAACACCAAAGATGATTTTCACACTGGCATTGAGTTTGCTCCCCTTACACAATCAGGGCCTAGAAATGTATTTTCTCACAAACAGAGGCACAACTCAGAGCCTAGACCCATTCTTTCACCTGAGCAGGCTTGGCTTCGCAGAGATCCCAGCGGGCGGGCAGCCTCAGCTCCCCACAGCGGCACCCGCTCCGTGGTGTGCAGCGGTTCCAGGCTGGCTTCCACACGTGGAGTGGTTCAGTGTAGCATCTGTTACAGCTCCTGTTCTTTTCTACATCCAGCAGAGACAGTTATGGGCTCTGCGCACCCATTTTTCAGTCTTTCACAAAACTCACCATAGATGCTTCGCTCACTCAGTCACACAAATGTTAATTACAAAACTGTACCTCACATACCACTTTTTCCTTTTTTCCTTTTTTCCATATATATATATATATATATATATATATATATATATATATTTTTTTTTTTTTTTTTTTTTTTTTTTTCCTTTGGTGGAATGGAAGTTAGTTTGTTTTTGCCATAAACCATTCAGGTGTTTTCCTAACAGGAAGCTTTTCGGGGGCGGGGTTTGACCTCAGTACACCCTGGAGTCTGGACTTCAGGAGGAGGTGATGTTGGGCTCCGGGTATCAGGAACCGTGCATCTCAGTCCCTGGCGTAGACCCGAGAGGCCAAAGGCAATGTGTGTGGATGTGTGAAAGTCCCAATGGAGGCGTCGTTTGCCCACCCATGGCGCCCTCAGGAGAGCACCGCTGTTTCCCAGGAACATATAAAAACACGATATGCTACGTTTGAACTCATTTCACTTCCGCGGCAACCCCACAAAGACAGGTCTTTGCAGGTTAAATGCAAACTGCTATACCAAAGAGTCCTAGGACATTTTCCCACGTGCTCTAGAGACATCTTCCCTAAAACCTGTCCTCCCTTCTTTGTACGTAAAGGATGAAATCTATGCATTTAGCAAACAAAGAGAAAGCACTTGTCCCTTTTCTAACTAGTTGTTTCGGGTGCAAACACCAGAGGCTGTTCTGAGACGCGTCAGGCCTCCTGGGTCACTGCTGTGGTGTGGTTAGCTCTACAGTACATTTGGTAACTATTTCCTAAATAGTCAAAGGACAAAGAAGCAGAAGGTAAGAAATAGCTACTTCCATGTGTTTAAAAAAAAAAATGTAAAGATCTACTATTTATAGTGTGAACCAAAGACGCTACCTCACTCTATTTCCATTGGTGATTTTAATCACATTGATGATACCAAAGAATACCAAAGATATTTTCGTGCACGGCCTCGTCTGCAGAGGGACCTCCACCCCGTCCTGTCCTGTCCTGTCCTGTCCTGTCCCACCCCGTCCACGCCTCCCCACCCCCCGTCACTCAGTGTACAAACTCGTCTTCATTCTGAATAATGATACGATCACAACACCGTTAGGAAACACAACTCTTACGACCGCTAGCTCTTCTTGTAAATCTCTAGCAAATAATGTCGCAAACTTTGTAACTCCTAGGATGAGTGCCTTGCTTGAACCAAAGTGTTAAACCGCTGTTAACCTCTCTCTCCTTATACTCTTTGAATACCTCAGCCTCTTAGAAAGGCCACTAATGAAAAAAAAAAAAAAAAGGAATAATTATTCACCGTGGTGCTTTTCCATGCAACCATGCAATGAAACTTTCTTTGATACCAAAGGATGACCTCCCCCACCCAGTGTTTTGCTGATAAACCAAAGCTCCTCCTCCTGTTCCCTCCTGGCCTCCGTCAAGGGGTCCCTCACCAGGTGAGCCGTGAGTCACCTTTACCAATTCCTCCAAATACCTCATAGTAATAAAGTCTAGGGTTACGTTGTATAGAGAGTCTATGTGATAAGGCAGAACTTACTAGTTTGATAACTGTTAAGGTTACTTTTAAGAAAAACTTTATAATTCTTATTTATTTTGTAGTCTGTATGTTTGAGATGTTCCCTCCCCTCCCCCTCGGTTCGGGGTTTCTTTTCTTGGCAGAACTGCTCCGCTGCTCAAGGAAGACTTGGTTTTTGGAAATGTCCCCCAGGTGGGTCTAGGGCTGTGTAAAAATGCAAGAGTGGGGTAAGAAGATTTTCATTTGGACAGTTACAAAGGTTTTGTGTTTTGTAGAAAATTTGTTTCCACAGGGTAAAAAATATATATATAAATATAAATATAAATATATATATAATCTTTTTGTGAAACTGGTTCCTATTTTTCTCTATGATGTGCTGTGATTTTTTTAATTTAATTACGTTTTATATGAGCTTATTTAATCCCTGCTTTAATTTATGACTGTGTAATTTCAAAACTGTATATAGTAGAGGCGAAACGGCCAGTGTTCTACGTTGCAATCTTCTGGTTCTCAGTGCTAAGACAAGCTGCAGGCAGGGCGTGCCGCAGCACCTGGTGTGCCCCGCCAGCGCCACGTGAGCAGGCCAGGCTCATCTTTCTGTCGCTCAGAAAGAAGAGAGGCATCACTCATGTTTTCCTTTAGATTACTAATTTTTAGGGGGAAAAATGATTTTAGAAGTAAGGCCCGAAATTCCAGAGAATTGCAGACCTGTTCCCTCGTCCAGGCCCTGGCACCTGGGAGGCGGAGTCCTGGTGCTCGCCTGGCTTTCCGGGAGCCGTCACCCAGGTGTGAGACGAGGAGAGAGCAGCCAACTTGAATGCAGAACCTGCTTCTGCTTCCCCAAGTTTCTGACTGCTTCAGACAGGGTGTGGGGACCCAGCCCGTCTCTGGGAAAGCGGAGAGCAACTGATTTGGGGCCCCTGGGAGGAGGCTAGGGCTTCCCCAGCCTGCGCCCTGGAGAGGCCCCTGGCAGCCCTGGCGAGGCGGGCGGCACCCGGTCTGCCTTCTTAGCACAGCGTTCCATGGGGGTGCATCGCAGGTGCCCGAAGTGTAAATGCCGTCCCGCCCTTGCAGCGTTCTCCCTTCCCTCTGCAGGCGTGTGGGGGTGAGCTCAGAGTGCAAGTCCAAAGTGACACTTCCGTAGGAACAGTCGGCTGTCTGCCGTGACGTGACACTGGCGAGTGAGTGCCCCGTGTCTCCAACGCCTGTAGGGCAGGGTGTCCCCACCCCACAGCAGCGTGGGAGGCCCTGCGCCCTCAGCATCCCGCGCGGAGCATGCCCACCCACGAGGTCACTTCTTCTGTTTCTGTGTCTGTCCTGATTTTTTTGTAGTATGTTCTGCATTTATTACGCCATCATTGTAGGCTCATCTTAGATTTGTCGCCTGAACCAAGTGACGAGTATTTTTTTAAAAAATAAACTTTAAAACAGTCTTCCGCTTGCTTTGGTAGTTGTCTTCCTATGTCCCTGTGTCTAGTGTCCAGTCCAGGTCAGCCCTGTCACCCCCAGACATGTCCCTTCCCCCATGTCCATTCCCAGCACACCTCTGACCTTAGCTATTGTTTGAGTGTGACTCAGTTTCCCTGTTCCAGTTAGCTTGATGGTCTGTGATGCAAGGAAGGTGCCTAAGACAATCATCAGGTAAAAAATAATTTAAAAATAAAATAAAAAAAAGATCAGTAGGGTAGAAAAATCCTTCACAAGCCAAGGAGTTCTTCCTTAGCAATGAAAAAAAAAAAAAAAATTACACAATGAATTAAAAACCTAACCATGAGGCGCTTAGAAGACTTTTGATAAAAGACAAATGTTGCTGTCGTTTTCTTTGTCAATTAGGAAACTGGTAGTCTCCACGTCTCATCTACATTTCCGACGAAACACTTGTGCCCATCGCAGTGGTTTGCTGGTCCTTTGTCCTCCGCCCGATGCTCGTGTGCGTTGGTGTGCAGCGGCCCAGCGTGTGGCGCTAGGCACCCCCCAGCTGTGCTCCTGGTAGCTCCTGTGCCTCATCGAGGTTGCTTTCATTTTTGTTTTTTGTTTTTTTTAAGCTTCGCTACTGTCCTCGCTTTATGCTGTGCAATAGCATCTGCTGTGTTTGCTGAGCAAAAAAGAAAGAAAAAAAAAAAAAAAAAAAAGCAAGTGATGACCCATCATGCTTTTCAGTGTTAAGATGTGTCAGCATTTATGTAGTCACCGAAATGTAGTCAATAAAATGTTGGATTTTCCAGCACTTTAAATTTAGACGATTCTTGCTGCCTTTGTGTTTATTCTACCTAGGGCCCTGGAGTGCAGGGCCTGGGCTTCCTCTGAAGGCCAAGGCTGATTGGGCCCAAGCCGCTGCCATGGCCGGCTGCAGAAAGACCCACGAAGGAAAAACCAAGAAGTGTTCCCTGGGAGAAGGGTCTTTCAACAGA
>PVKN010019821.1:0-16201 GCA_004027915.1 Capromys pilorides | reverse complement strand
GAATAATCTTTTCTAAATGCTTATTCTGCTTGATATTTGAGTCTCATTTTCTCATTTGAAATTTGAGCATATCTAAGGGCAAATAATTTTATGGATAAATTTTGAACTCAGAAGTACTCTTTCTATAATGCTTTCATGGGATAAACCAGTAGGCAGGCAAAGGGAAAGCCTGAAAACAGCCACTTAGCTGGGATTTCTAGAGCCATCACTTTCCTGGATCTCCCTCTAGCAGTGTTGGAGTTCGTCCTTTCCCTCCCTTCCACACTCCTGGTGCCAGCACCATGACTTTCTCCCACTTCTTTGGGCAATGCATGGATCAGAACTAAGGCACTTAAAACTAAGCTGTGGCAGAGTGAGCTTATGCAGTGTTGATCATCTGCCTGAGGAGAAGTTGTTGCACTGTAACACTCTATGGAAGCCGCATGTTAGACTTTTATCGCTATCAACAAAAAGCATTTCAGTTGGTCATGGTGGCTAGCACATTCTCTGGGGCTCTGAGGAGAGTGCGCCTAGTGACCAGCCTTTGTCTTTTTCTACTCTCAGAGTTTGTGATTCTGCAATTTCTTTTCATGATTGCATTGCTGGGGGATTAGCGTGTCCTCACTCAGCAAGTAGAAATTAAAGTTTGAAAGAGGTAATCTGACTAATCAAAGGCAGGAAGTTCCGGGTCCAAGTCTGAAGAAGTGCACCTGTTTCCTGTTCCTTCAGGTCAGTGCTGCTCTGAGTTGTGATTGCAGGAGGCACCCATGCTGAGAGATCTCTGCTAAAGGTGCCTGTCAGAGTCCAATCTGAAGGCAATAGGGTACAGCTAGTATCCCTGGAGTTGAACAGTGCTGTTGCTCTGCCTCAGATCCCTTAATTGCACCACACAAAATTTCCTGGCATCTGGAAATAGAATAATCTTGCAGATACTTTTATCTAATTGTTGTATGAAATATTGGAATTCAAAATTCCATCTCAATATGTATAAGCAAGGACAGAAATGTCACGGACAAAGTCTAGGTTAGAAATAGGAGTGATGGGCACTTTATCAGCCACACAATAAACCATGTTTAACTCTGAGGTATAGAAAGATACACAGTGAAAGGGCTGGTGAGAGAACTCAGTGAACTAAACAGGCAAGAGTCTAGGCTTGGTGGCACAAGCCCATAATCCCAGGGTTGGGGAGGCTGAAAACAAGAGGATCACTACGAGTCTGAGCTATGCAGTGTGACTCCCTACCAAATACATAAATTAAAAGAAAAAGTAAGAAAGGCACCAACAAATAGAGGAGAGAGGAAAAAAGGAGGTAAGCAAATTAAGCTACGCCATGTATACGTACTAACTCCCTGAGATGAATGTAGTCATTATGCACTACAAAGTGTACTAACAAAAACAAACAAACAAAAATTAAAAAGTATAAAAAGCTGTGGTATTTCACTTTGCATTCTACCTTTGAAAAAATATTTTTGGTAAGAATTTCAGATGTCGAGATTCTTTCCATCAGTTGTATTAAGAGTAGTACCAAGAGTGGCTGTAAATGCTTCCAGAAGCTAATAGATCTCTGTTCACATGACAAGTAGGCCACACACTATGCCCGGGTCACCCCCAATAGTCAAATGCTTGAAAAGCATGGCTTTATTAGATTCTCCCTGGAGCCCTGTGAGGTGGGTGCTGCTATCTGCACTATAAAAACATAAAGATGGGCTCCTAGGAGGCTTGTAACTTGCCCAAGGTCATGCAATTTAAGAAGCAGGGTCAGAGAGTAAGCACATAAAACTGTGCCATTACCAGCGCATCAACCTGCTTCCTTTCTGCTTTGGCATTATATATATTTTTTGAGCAATAGAATCATAACACTTATCTTTATCTGTTGGGGCTCCCAATGCAAAAATATTGCAGACTTCTGGGTTAGCAGTACCTGAAAGTTATTTCTCACAATTCTGTAGAGTAGAAAGTCTGAGCTCACGACTCTGGCAAATCTGGTGTACAGTAGGACCATTTCCTGGTGCACAGATGGGGCTTTCTTCACTGCGTTCTCACATGAGTGAAGGTGCAAGTGAGCTCTTGAAGACCTCTTTCATAAGGGTCTGACTGAAATTGTGAGAGCTGTCTTCTTCTACTGACTTTACCTTGGGGGCTGAGATTTAATACATGAATTTGTGGGATGCAGGCATTCAGACCACAGCACTTCTTTCCCTGCAGTGGGGAAGTACTAAAATAATACCAAAAAATAGAGCCTAATATACATTTGAGACCACCTTGTAAAGTTAATCAATCACTTTTTCCTTGTAAAATGCCTGAATGAATGGTCAGTGACAAACCCCATTCAGACATGAGGAAACCAAGACAGAGAAGCTGAGGAACTTATCCACAGTCACCCACAGAGTAAGCAGGAGAGCTGGAAATCAGGTGAGGCTGTTAGGTTCCAGATACTTGAGTTCATCACTGTATTACAGCACTTTGTCAGAGAAGTAAGTCACTCAAGGAAAACGCTTGGCGCTGTTGAGACACTTCCAGGACAATGTTCGACACAGTGTGTGCGAAGCTGATTTGCTAGAGAGAAGAATACTAGGGTGACACTAAAGCAAACAGCTAATGTCCTCAGTTTCGACTGCCCAAACACCTTATGTACCACACTTCGGGTGGGGTTGTGAAGCAGAGGCTATGGCTTCATGCCTGTTGTTGGGACTACCTGTGGAAGTGCTGAAATCATGCAACACTGAGTGAGGAATATGGAAGGCGGCTCTGAGGTCTACAGGTCCCGCATCACCTGGGCGGCTCATGTTCATCTTTCCTTTTTCTTTTCTTGCTTTGTAGTCACTGCTCTCCTGTTTCAGAAAACTGGAATTAATTCTTAGGAGCCAGAGGGTTTTAAATCTGTAGTGTTTATGAATTTGCTGAGAGTACTGGGAATGGGACTTCTGTTTTGCACATGAAGTCATATTTTAAACCAAACCAAAATAAAAAAGAGATTATTTGAGAGTCTGCGGGGATCAGAGCTTGGTATTGTGTTACAGAAATTTTCCATTTCAGACACAAGCTCCATACAGCAATACATGTGCCAAAAAAGGCTAAGAGAGACTCCAGGAGGGCTGGAGAAATAATACCTCTCCCTTGAATCCTGAGGAGTGGGGCCAGGCTCTTGCGAGGGTTATGCAGAAGATCTGGATCAGATCACACTTGAGGCTTGGGGTCAGGATGCTGACCACAGACCGTATCACAGGGCATAACTTCAGAAGGCTCTCGGGGATGCTGTTCGGTACAGTACTTAACCTCCCAGGCCATCAATTTCTGAAAAGAAGGTAAAACTTTAACATTTTTTGAGTACTAGAAGCATTATACTGGTGACTTCATGATAATATGATGGTAATGCCAGTTATGTAATTATTAAGCATTACTTGCTGTTGTGGCAAATTTTGCTAAACATTATCTCATCGGATGTCCACACTAACCAGATGAGATCAGATGTATTCTATTTCCAACTTTACAGTGAGGAAACTGCAGCTTAGAAAAGCAAGTGACTAATTTGAATAAGTCCATAAGCTTAGGTGATAGACTGAGATCTCAAATTCAAGAGCCGTCTGGCATAAAAAACCACGCAATGATCAGATACCCTAAGAACAGGTCCTGACCTGAATCTTGTAAATGAGAAGGAGGTTGGGGTGGGGTGGCGGGGGGATGGTAGAGGGCATCTATTGTGGGCTAAAATGTACTATCTGACATTCCATCCTGTCTTTTAACAGTATCCTTTCTAGGTTAAAATGGAAGCACTTTTTTTAAAAAAAAATATTGTTCTGGTTTTCCACTATTTATTCTTGAAAGTAGTGGTTCTTATAGTGTGGTATCCCATACCAAAATCATCTGGGAACTTGTTAGAAACAGAGCTTCTCTCACCTGTCCAGACCTACTGACTCAGGGACTCCGGATGTGGGGCTCACCCATCCGTATGTGAGGGAGCCCCTTAAGTAACGGCTAACATTTGACAGTCGCTGGCCTCGGGATAGATAAATGAGAGTTAAATCAGGACTAGCGGCCTAACTAGGATTCTTAGCAGCTGCTAGTGACTCATTCTCCCCCGTGATTCCCTTCTGAGTTGTGTCCTTTTTAGGATGAAGGATTTGTCCATGTTCCCGTCTTGTGTGATGCTTTTCATCAACAACGTCCGTTTCATTTTGAACTGAGGCTGTGTACGAGGAGGCTGCGCTCCATCTACCAGCGTGTGCAGCCAGAGTCCGCTTCCGTTTTTGGAACCACTTGTTAAATTTCCAGTGTGGATGATTAGCTTTGAGTTATCCTCCTTGCCAGAAGAGGAAAGAGAATGTTGAGTAAAACTGTCATCCGAAGTTGAACGGGCCAACTGCAAAGCTGGGATTAGGATCCAAATATGCTTAGCTTCAAAGGTTCCAAAAAGTACATGGATGAGCCGTGCCAAACTATCCCTATCCCCCAACTTCCTACCTACAGTTTATCACAGATGGTAAAACATTACAACTGAAGATGGAGAAAGTCGCTGCTCTGGTTCTTAGTGCGACCTCTGATTCAAATGCAGTCAGTGTCATGTGCAGTCATGCGGAGTGGGTACCGGAGCACAACACAGCTTGTTCCATTTCTTACCCCCTCCCCCGCCTTCCCTCCATCCTCCTCTAGTTCCTCTCTTTCCATTGTTAATACTGTTGATCTTTGCTCATGTTTATGACGTGCAATGTTTATTCATGGAGTTTGGTCTTCCAACCCTCACCAGTCCATGTCCTCTTAGGGATAAACCCAAACTCTAAGCACATCACACAAATAACAGCAGAGGAAATTTTCTGCCTCCAAGTTCATTTTCCAGAGGCTGGTGTAGGATGGATCTCCTAGTCCAACACAAGCCTGCCTTTTCGTAACTATGTAAACATAACTTTCCATAAGAACAACCACAACATGTCTGGTTTGTTGCTAAAGCTTGTTATGAGATGCTGCTTTTCCTAATTAAAAAATAGTGAGAAATTTTATTTGACTTTGTTAGCAAAAAAGGAAAATGTGGTTAATTTAGCATCTTTGGAGTGAAAATATTTTTCTTTTGTTTCAACCAAGATTCACTAGCATGAAGTTCTATTTTGAGGGGTCACTGAATTCCACTCTTATTTCCAAATAAGGTAAAGTAAAAATGCTTAAAACCTAATGTGGATTCTGCTGACAAATTATTTTTGAATTTCAAAAGAGTTTTGCTCAGCATTTTGTGTAGTTATCTGGTCTTATTTTAATTCATTGCAAATATACTGTATGAATGTAAGTCATCAGCTTGTGTTAGCAACGTGCAAATTAAGGCTAAATATATTCTGTGTATTATAGCCTGACCTAACTGAAGGGGAGACTGTCTAGCTCTGTTTTCGTAAGGTACCTTAACTGAAGTATTAATGGACCAAATCCACTAAAGAAGAAGAAACTGAGACTTCTCATGGTCTGCCCTGTGTGACAGATGCCCTCAATTTTCTGCTCCTAAAGTCTTGTCCTGCAAATTGTATGCTGTGGCATTAATAAATCAACAATATTTTCAGAAAGTGATTAATAGGCACTGAATTATAGTCTGTTGGTTAGGAATAAAAATTTTGGAGATGAGCCCATGTCCAAACTATGGCTTTATCTCTTCTTACTGGTGATGTGCTTTGAAAGAGTTATTTAACCTCTCTGGAACACTTTCTTCAGCTGTAAATTTAGGTCAAAAATTTCCTCCTCATAGAGTTGCACGAAGACTGACATGCAATGCTTTTTTAAAGCCCAACTGGTGCAATCAGTAAATCTACATGCTACACAAATCTGCTGTATACGGGCACAGCAGATATATATATAATCCCTAAAGAGCATTCTGAGTATTTGTCCACCAAGAATTTCTATGATGAAACCAAACCACAATGTGACCTTATCAGGAGGAAGGAGCTCTGGGAGGTGATTAGGCCTTGTCAGTGCTTCCCTCATGGACAGGACTGACGCCCTTATGAAGGAGAGGGAGAGAGAGAGATTCAGATTAATAATCAGCCAGTTAACAAATATTTTGTGAAGTATTTTATCATATGTTTTAATTAAATTTATCACAGCCTGATAAACATCTGGATATATGCTCTGAGAGGCAGCTCAGACGCCTTTCCTTGCATTTCTACCTCATGGCTGCCATTTCCTTACCTCTGTGTTATTTTCCCCAAGCACTGAGTGCTTTGTCTCAGTCTCACCATGTGATCTTCAAGATACCTTTGAAGATTCACAGTCTGTGTCTCCAACAAGGGGCTTCATAAGGTGAACTGAACATAAAGTGGTTCATCATACAGAGGTCATCACGGGCTTCACTTACAGCTTGTTCTGTTCCTAGCTTTGTTTTTAATTTAGCTCATACAAGGTAATTCTTGAGGGCTATGTAGAAAGCACTGAACAATATAGCTCTTTGGCTCTGGGCCCTGCATAAATTTTCCTTCCTTGTCTATCACTGTGCTATTACTATTTTTCCACACACACACACACACACACACACACACACACACACACACACATCACCCTTTGATTTTTTTTTTTTAATTTGATGGTTTAATGTTTTATTTGCTAAGGTCATGGATTGATTAGCTACCAGATGAAAATAATCACTAGTGTCATTGAACTTGATATGGTGATGCACATTCATAATCCCCAGTATTCTGGGAGGTTGAGGCAGGAAGGGGATTGTAAGTGTGACCCCAGTCTTGACACCTTAGCAGTTAGAGAGTCCCTGTCTCAAAACAAAAGTAAAAAGGACTGAGAATGTAGCTCAGCACAAAGACCCTGTGCATAATATGTAATTTGGCCAAAAATTCCCACCCCAAACATATATATATATATATATATATATATATATATATATATATATATTCATTCCACCAAAAAGTGTGTGCACCACAGGAAAAGAAAAATAGTATTAAAAATAGTCTGATTCTTTTTTCGGCAGGGGGTGTTACTCTCATATGGGGGAGCCTCGAGAATGTCGTATATCACAGAAAACCCTCAGCACTGCAGGCCCTTCAAGAAGAAATAGAAAATGCATATGCAACAATCTCAATGACCAAGGTTCCCCAAGCAGCAGTTCATCATACTAATAAATGTCTAGAAGCTCATGGCCACCAATCTGAGCATTTTTTGTACTTAGAGAGGTTAAAGGTAACTTGTATTAATGCCATGATGTCTTGGTAGATTTAGTATTAATATACAAGGTTTTTTTTTCCTGAAATATGTATATATACAGAATTTGGGGGCCTTCCCATACAATTCAGTAGAGTTCAAGAAAGGATCAGGTAAAAAAAAAAAAAAAAATTAAAAGCTTTCTCAGGGCTAGGGAGATAGCTCTGAGGCACAAGCCTGTAAGTGCAAGGTTATGAGTTTGACCCTGGTCCTCAAAAAAAAAAAAAAAAGAATAAGAAACTTTCTCATATGAGTCTTTTTGACATATCATATTAGGAAAAAGAAGTAGAAGACGATCTCTCAAATCACTTCCAACTTTCACACACATCAGACAAGCTAGGTGGGTGTTCTTTGAGGTCTTAACTCCCTACTTCCTTAACCTCTGTCCTTCAAGAGTTCTTGCTTTCTCAACTTCCAGAGCAGCCAGCTTTACTATTCAGTAGTTTCTCATGAATTAACTTGTGGAATTTCTTCAGGGTTTCAACATTTTATTTAAATCTTCATGGTTCGAAACATTTAAGGAAGTCTCTGAGAATCTGATAAATATCTCAAGAGAACAGGTGATTTTTACAGTCAAAAATGTATATGCAGAGGTTTTGTTTCCAATTCAATTTTCTCTTTAAATATCATCTACTGTTATATGAGTAAAGAATATATCCTTTTATTCTATTTACTAAGAGGCATAAGAGTTGAGAACCCTTATTTTATCCTGAATGGTACAGCTGCCAGATACTCATATAACCCCCTAATCCTTAGTAAAAACTTGATCGGACAGCTGTCTTGATAACAAGCATTTTCAATGATGACCTCTGTTGAAGAAAATAATATGCTGTTATAGTAAGTATCCTAGATGAATGATATTTCTCTGAGAGAAAATGGCTTATTGATAGGAGTTCTCAAAGAGACACTAAAGCTACACACTGGGGGAAAATCTACCTTTGATATGGGACTGTGTTGTTTGAATGTAGAACTATTGGCATTTTTTGTTATATTAATGGCTTAATTAGATTATTTCAGCATATCTGAACAGTTCCTTATAAAGTACCTTGAACAAGGATACTATTGTTAGAGAAAAATGGTGCTTTTATTTGAGCCACTAAAATTATAGGGAGTAAAATGAAAAAAAAAAATCTCCTGCCAGCATATTTTTTAGCTCAGCTGTGACTTCTCCAGCCTTTTGCTAAGAAGCCTAGGGAAAAGAGTTTCTGTTTATTCAGCAGTTTGATCTAGATTCTTGTAAAATTAACTATAGGCTGACAAATTAAATCCAATACCACCCGCTCCCAGATCATGGAAATATGAAGAAGATGAAAACAAAAGTGAGAAATGTTATTGCAATAAGGTAATGCAAAGTCATTGTCAATAACATATGAAGACCTTGCTTATGAATATAATTTAGTGCCATGAATATCAACCAACAGTTGGTATTAATTATTTTTTTAAAATGTATCTGCAAAGTCTTTTGTATACTCCTAAAATGATGCCTTTGTTTCTATACAGATTCTGGAGGTGGGGGTAAGAATTTGTCAGAGACAGCTGTTCAGTTATTGAGTTAAGTAGTTCGCTGGTCTGTTCTTTCATTATCATTGTTTAAGCCTGCTCTGAAGAATTCTTTAAATAAGCATGTTACATTATTGCTGGTTAACTATGATAGAGCACTCCAGTTCTGAACTTATCTACCAGGAGTTCTTTCGTCATTTTCCCAACTACAACAGGCTTACAGGTAACCTGAAACTTCCCAATAGAATTTAGCAGGAAATATTACTCAGAACCTTCCATGCTTATTTAGAAGTACAAATAAAGACATAAAAATCTAATTAAGAAGCTCATGTTTAAAGCCTGACTTTGAAGAAAACAAGAAACATACACAGCACAAAATATTATTTAAAAATATTAATCTAACTCAAATAGCTTGGTTTGCAAACTGCGAATTTAACAACAAAAGTGACACTAAAGGGCCAGTGAGATATCTCAGTGGGCTCAGTTCATACTTATGCAAGCGCAGGGACCGGGATTCAATCCCTGACACCACATGCCACACCAGCTCTAATCCCTAGCATGCTGAGCTGGTGACCAAGTCTGGGCATGGTGGCACATGCCTATAATCCCAGTGATAGGGAGGCTGAAAACAGGAGGATCACTATGAGTCAGGGCTGTGTAGGGAGACCCTGTACCAAATATACAGTTTAAAAACAAAAGTGACAATAAAGAGGAATATGAGTTTCCTAGTCTGCTAGGGCTTCTTGGGATTGACAAATAGGACGGATTACTGCCATGCTGTGTCCCATCTTCCTACTTCAGAGAATACCTAGAAGGAAACCAGAAAGACTAGATGTTACCTTCCTTGGTGCCCTGTGAGCTCGGCCTCCATGTGCTTCTGCCCAAGAAGCTCGAAAATCATTGAGCACTGAGAGAGCAAGGACTCATAGCCCTTGTACATAAGACTAATTTTATCACCAAGGTTCTACCAAAAAAGTCTTTACTTCAGTTATCACACCTAAGTCATCCTGCACACGTGGCAACAGCACATTCCACATACATGCCTCGCTTACACTGACAGCACATGTCTTTTGCTTTCCTTGGCTTTTTGTAGTATGTACTCGACATTTCAGTGGTCTTGCTGTTTTTTCAGCAGGTTCTTATTATGTTATAGTGTATGCAGTCAACAGGAATGTAAAATGTCAATGAAACGAAGTATTAAATTCTTCATATGTAATTTGCTTTTAGAATAAACATCAACATTTCCACATCATCTGTTTACTTGCTTACAAAACCTAGAAGATAACATCAGAAATAAATTCCTGCATGAACTACAATGAAAGTAGCAATAGAACTCTACCACAGTAATAAGCTCTCTCACCTGTCACATCCAAGGCAGTCTTCACCCTTGAAAGCTACATGTCCCATACGTTGCTATTGCTTACACTGACAGTTTGTGTGTTTTGTTTTCTGGTATTTTCTTATAGCACACAATTGACATCTCCTTGGTTTTCCTATTGCCCTAGTAGGTCTTTGTGACACTGCACCTGCCTGCTCACCTGTCAGCTCACCAGTGTGCTCTGCAATTGTTTTTTGCATGGTTTCTTGAGCAGAAATGTCTCATTTTTTCTCTGCTGTAAATAATCTCTTATGAGCTCTAGTCTGAAGTCTCTAAGAAAATTTCCTTGTGTTATTGTGCACTTGTTATCTTCTATGTAAGCTATCAAACTGCTTCACATGTTTAAGACTGAGTAAAACAGCCACTGGCCAATATTTTGTGTTTCAAGTGACATGATAGTTGCTGCACATCTCATCAGCAGCATCTACTCCACTTTTGGTTTTGTTGCTAAAAATTTCCATTTTATGCTTTCTTTTTGTTGAGGTTTTCCTATCAATATTTCTGTCACAGTGAAATTTTGATATCAGCGGTACCAGTTTGCTTTTATTTGCCATCTATGATGCCAATGTTATATCTTTCTGAAATTCAAAAATTGTACTATACAATTTTCTGTTTTCAAATTACAGCATTTCATTTGGAATTTCTGCTTTATTCCTGTGTGCAGTTCCTGCACTAGTCAGCTTATGCTCTACTAGCCAATGCAGCATCAATTGAAAAGTGATAAACCAATGGTTAAATGTCACATTCCAGTTAGGGAGATAGGAGTCATAAATCTGTTCACAACATCCTTCAGTTTGTTACTATTTGAATAAAGACCTGATGGCTGAGTTCTAGGATAAATATCTAAACTGAAAGCATAAGTCTTTGCATGTATAAGCACATACATTTTTATGCCACATTTTGACCATCAGTGTTGCATAAGTTTCTTACATTCCTGCAGTCACCATGAGAAGTCTCTGCTAAGTATAGCAGGCCTACGACTGCTTTCAGTTTATCTAGTGAGGTCTCAAGTAATATTTTCTTGAATATAGTTGTTGGTGTATACAGAATTCTTTACTTGCATTTCATCTTTTATCTATTTCTCAGCATCTTATAGCATTTCATCTGTTACAATTTCCAACACCGAATGGCAGAGCTGACATTCTATCCAATATGTTTCCCAGCCATGCCAAGACCTTCTCTATATTTTTGGGCCTCGCTCTAGCATTGAATTATTTCATTTAATTCTGTTGGGCATTTCATAATATTTCAGAGAAGTCAAATATGCAATCACTTTGCTGTTTTCTTTGTCATCTGAATCAAAGAGGCTGCATTCCTTGTTTTTGTATCAGTTGATTCTTGCTCCACTTCACTGTTACAGGAACTTTGTCTCCCATGACCAACGTCAGAGTCATCACAATCTGCACCCACACCACTCCTCTGTTATGAAAGCATATATTTTACCCTAATGGATTATCTTCATCACCCATGCATGAGCAATCTGATGATTCACTTTTAGCCTCCTCCAAAACTTGCAAATCTGGTTTTTCATGTAACATTATACTGAACTGGGCTATTTCTATCAGAAAAATCCAAAGAAAATATTTTAAAGAAAACAAATTCCAGAGTGCTATGGGTCTACTAGACCCCTGTGATGCTTGTGTAAACACTGTGCAAGCAAAACCAGTTAGATGGAGCATAAAGGAGGGTCCAAACCCCATTTTGAAACTTTCACAGAAGTGCACACTCCTTGCCATTTGTCGTGCAAAGTAAGTAAACACATACATTGCTTTCTATATCCCTCAGGGAAAGGTACAGAAACACAGCTGGCTATTTTAATGTTAAAGTACAAATATAGAGTGGAAAAGTAAGGGAAAGGTCTGCTCAACCCAAGCTTATGCCCCTTGAGAGATTATGTTCAATACTTCTGGCTGAGATCATCAAAGTGTGGCTGCAGAGCTATAGCTATAATCATGGTGATACTGCTGGATGGAGTGCTGCATCTTGAACAGACTCTTTGTTCACACTGGCCCTCTCTTGTTTCTTTTCCTCATACACAGGAACTTAGCCTGCAGCCTTCAAACCATTCTTTGAATGATTTGATCTCCTTTCAATAAATCTGTTTTCTCAGTATAGCTGCAGGGCTTGTGGGTTAGCTCAGCTGTTTAAGCCCCTGCTGGGGCAAACCAAGTCAGATACAAGGGACTGCAGTTCAGTCCCCAGATCCCCCTGTCTGCCAGATCCACACTTAAGGCAGCTGAGCCAGCAAAAAAAAAAAAAAAAAAAAAAAAAAAAAAAAAAAAAAAAAAAAAAAAAAAAAAAAAAAAAAAGAAAAGAAAAAAGAAAAAAAAAAAATCCTTCTCATTACCGCTCCAAAGTTAATGCATGGAACCAAGCATCCTGACTCCAATACAGGTCCAGAAACTGTCCTTGGTCCATGTACCCACAGGCCTTTGGGCCTGGGGGCCAGGGTGCTTCATAGGACACCAAGGTCAGTTACTACTCAAGCTCCTATTGTCTCTAATCAAGTAAGATTTGCAATTTTGTTCATTGAAAGACATGAATCAGAAAGTGTTTTTAAAAGTGACACAGAAATAAAAGTAAAAATTAAGTTACTGTTGCCAGAGTTAGACTGTGATATATGTTAGCTTATACTGTGAAACAGAACTTTCAGGTGAACAAGAGGACTTAACTGGTTTTCAAGTTCGTCAATGCTCTTCTCTGCAAGAGAGGTTTCCTGGATGCCAAAGCACAGTTACGGGCTACTGTAGAGAAAATGATGAATGCAATTTGAGGCAAAGTAAGCTGTGCAACTTTGGGCATTCAGTGAATACCACATTATAGTCCGTGGCCTCCTCTGTCCTGGGGTTGCTGCAATTGACTTTCTAATTTTGGTTCCCCAGTGTCCTTTATGTCTCTACATTAAAAATGTGAATATAGTTAGAAGACATTGTACTTTAAGCCATTTTTTGGCAGCATTTTCTGATTTCAGTCATTCATGTACTATCTTCATGTGTTTGTAATATTTGCCTCCTACATGTTCTGTTTGTCTTTTTATGCATAATAGCTATTGCCTTTGTTCTACATAATATTCATAAATGCAGGGGTTTGCTATGTCACATATGTTAATAGTCATGGAAATAAATTCATAGTATTAAAGTAATTATATATCATCATTTTGAATTCCCCAGAAACATTAAGTAAACTGATACTTTATTTTTGTTTAAAATATTGTGCAAAATGTTCAATTTTTGAGTGTTTACTACCAAAAAAATGTCTAAGGAGAAGTAGTGGTGTAGCCTATGGAAGGCTGAGGTAGAAAGATCACAAGTTCAAGCCCAGCCTAGCAACTTAATTGGCTTTGTAAAACCCTGCCTCAAAATAAAAAATTTTCTAAAAACAATTGGGATACAACTCAGTGTAAATTTCCTGGGCTCAATCCCTAGTGTCAGAAATTAAATGTCTATATCCTACTCTACATTTTGATTGATAGTTTGGCTAGATATGGAGTTGTGGGTTGAAGTCATGTTCTTTCAGAGCACTAAAGGCATTTTCCCAATTGATTTTACAATGTTAATATCTTTATATCATCATAAATGCTGATGAGTATACAGACTTAATGTCATATAATGTTGATCATAAGTCAGATCCAGTTAGTTTGCATTCCTTGCTGGTTAGTTCTTTTCCTTTCAAAGAGATCTTACTTTTTAAAAAACCTGAAGTATTCTGAAATATCACAAAGTTCATTACTTGTGCCTTTTATTTGTAATTTGTGGTGCTGGGCACTAATGCCTTTAAATAACTTATGTGTCTCTTGATCACTGAAACTCAACTTTATGAAAATGTTTTACCTTTATGAAAATTTTTAGATACTAGACTTCCAAGAATATAGTTCCATGTTTGGAGACTGTAGGTCTGAGTTGATTAAGAGAAGGCAAACTGTTCTGTGTGTCTCTAGCACTGGAAGGGCTGGAGGAGTCAAAGCTGTAAACTGCCTAGTTCAGTTCCCAACTCGCATGAGCATGATCTCTAGATGCTAAGATCAAAGTTGCTGCAGCTCTATCCACCTCTGCCCACTTATCTGCCTAGCTTTGCCCCTGGAGAATAATGGCTTTCTTCTTATTTCCCAGTCACTGACACTGACTCTAGGGTCTCATCTTGAACCATGTGGGGAGGCTGGTAATGTACTTCTTGCTTTGTAGGATGGCAGAGAAGACCTTAGCCAGACCAAAAGATGTCAGAGTGACAGAGACAGTCCAGTACAGAGCCATATCAGCTATGTACCTACCCTAAAGTTTTGCTATCCTCATGATGTGGCCTGGGGCAAATGTCTTAATGCTTCAATCTCTCCAACAAGAAAGAGGGAATCATATTAGCTACTTCATAGGATTACTGAGAAAACTAATGGAAATAATGTTTATAAACAGATGTGGGTCACTGCCTGACATGTAGTTCACTGCTGTTATAGTTTAGATATAAAACGTCTCCCTAGAAGCTTCATTGTGTTTAAAGATAAGGCTTTTGAAAGGTGACTGGATTATAGGGGTCCATACTCAAGTGGAGCCTGGTTGGAAGAGTTGGGCCACTAGCAGAATGATCTAAAAGAATGCATTCTGATCTCCAACTCCACCATGGGTTAGGTAGGTGTCTGTTATGCTTTCCCATCATCCTGTTTCTGCCTGGAAGCCAGCCAACCATGGCCTGGCCCCTCTGAACCATGAGCCATAACCTCTTCACTAAGTTGCAGGTGTTGTGTATTTTGTGCCAGAGATGGGAAAATCACTAATATCAGTGCTTTTCATATTCTAATGTTATTACTTCTTTTATTGTTTGTATTAAATTATTTTTTTCTTCACGTTTCCACCAAGTCATTTTGCTCTCTACATTTAGAAATATGTCTTGAACTTTCTTTTCCAGCCTATCTATTGATTTTTATAGCAAATAGTTTTAATCCCTATGGTAACTTTCTAATTAAGATTATTCTTTTTTAATAGTGTCTCATTGTTTTACAAATGCAATTATTTTTGCTTGGTATTTTTCCCTCCTGTTTTGTCTTCTGTCTTCTAAAAATCTGCTAAAAACTCTTTCCCTCCTCTTCTGTTATGAGTGTTTCCTCCTCTTCTTTTTCTCTTTTTGAGACAAGGTCTCACTATATAGTTCAAGCTGGCAGGGAAAGCAAGGCAGCTCAGTGGACTAAGTGCCTACTTAGGCAAGCACAGGGACCAGGGTTCAATCTCTGGCACTGCATGCCATAGCAGACCAGCCCTTGGGAGCGCTGAGCTGGCCACCAAGTCTGGGTGTGATGGTGCATACCTGCAATCCCAGCACTGGGGAGGCTGAAAACAGGAGGATCACTACTAGTCCAAGCTGCATAGTGAGATCTTTTACCAAACACATAAACTTTAAAAAAAATCAAGCTGGCCTCAATCTCATGTCAATGGTTCTGCCTCAGCCTCCTGAGTGTTGGGATTATAGGCATGTACCATCATATCTAGTCTCTTTTTCTTTTTAGGAAAGTATTTTTATTTCAATAAGTTCCTGAGAGGATCAAGAGCAAAACCTTGGGACTATTGTGCTACCTTGTGAAGAAGCCACCACTACTATATTTATCCTAATTTTTCTTATTTTACACTATTGAATCAATAAATTCTGTTACTAACGGAAGCTCACAGTTGCTCTGTCCCTAGTATGGGTTAAGCAGTATGCTAAGATCTTCATATTCATATTCTAATCTAATTAATCTCAGTTTAAATACACAGGGTTTAGTATTATCTCTGTTTTTTAAAAATGAGATTACTGAGGCTTTCCAAACTCAAATAATTTGCCTAAGTTCACAAAACTAGTAAGTGGCAGATTAAAATGTAAACATATTGAGTTCAGTCTTTGAACTAACACTGCTATATCTCAAGTATCCTTATATGAACATGCATATATATGTCTATATTCAAATCCTCTCTGATGAACATTTAGACTATTTTAAAAATTTGTTCTTATCAACAAACACTATATGAATATCTATGCATTATGGAAGATTTTTATGTACTGTACTCTTACTGTATTCTAAAAATAAGTCCTAAAAGTGAATTTTCTAAATAAAAACTATCCATAGTAACATTTGAGTACATTTTGTTGCCTTGTTTGTTTTTGGCCTTTTTCGATTTTATGGATTTTCTTTGGTTGAAT
>PVKN010019820.1:0-16200 GCA_004027915.1 Capromys pilorides | reverse complement strand
GGGATAGATGATCTTCTGGATTTCCACAGGGTCCATTGCAATTTCACAATTTTCATTTGGAATTGTGCAAATTTGAGTCTTTTTTCTGTTTTTGGTGAAGTTGAATAAGGATTTGTCAATTAAATTTAATCTTTCAAAAACCAACTCTTTGATTCATTGATTCTTTGTATTATATTTTATTCTTCAGTGTGTTAATTTCTGCTCTGATTTTTATATCTCCCTCTTATGAGATTTTGGCTTAGCCCACTCTTCTTTTTTTATAAGCTTGAGGTTTAATATTATGTTGTTTATTTGTGCTTGCTCTGTTTTCCTGATATGGAAATTGTCTGCTTTAAATTTCCCTCTTAGGACTGATTTTATTGTGTTCCAAAAGTTCTAGTATGCTTAGTGTAATTATCATTTAATTATGAAACTGTCTAATTTCTTCTTTAATTTCATCTGTGACCCACTGGTTGTTCAGCAGGGTACTACTTAATTTTCATGTGTTCATAAAGTTTTTGAGGTTTCCTTTGCCACTGATTTTCACTTTCATTGCACTATAGCCTGGTAATATGCATAGGATAATTTCAATTCCTTTGCATCTATTCGAGCATGTTCTATAAGTTAGTATGTGGTTTATTTTGGAGAATGTCCCCTGTGCATCTGAAAAAAAAGATGTGCATTCTGATGTTGTGGGGTAGAACACTTGGTAGACATCCACTAAGTCCATTTGTTCAAAAATTAGGTTTAACTCTAGTATTTCATTGTTTATCTTTTTGTCTAATTGATCTGACTTTTTGTGACAGTGGGGTATTAAGACCCTCCCCAATATAATTGTATTAGTACTTACTTGATTTTCATGCCCATCAATATCTCTTTTCTGTAGTTGAGTGCACTGGTATTTGTTCAATATGTATTTATGATTATTACCTCTTCCTCTCGAATTTTTCCCTTCAAGGGATGTAGTAGCCTTCTTTATTTCTCTTAATCAGTCTTGACATGACATTCACTTTGTCTGACAATAGAATAGCTACCCCTGATTTTTCTGGGTTCCTGTCACTTGGAGTAACATCTCTCACCCTTGGACTTTCAGTCCACGAATTTCTTTTTAATTAAATGTGTTTCTTCTGCACAACACACTCTTGAATCTTGCTTCTTAGTCCATTGTGCTAGCTTGTGTCTTTTGACTGGTAAATCAAGACCATTAACATTGACGGTTTTTGCACTACCCAGCTCTGACTCACTGTGACAATGCTGGGATTACAAGTATGTGCCTCTATACCTGGTGGCCAGCTTAGGACACCTGGGGTGAGGCCGGCATGGCATGTGGTCCTGGGGATGGAATTCCAGTTCCTGTGCTGGACTAAGCAGGAATTTCTGTCAGCCCTTATAATTTATATGTATTGACTTTTCCTTATGGTGTTCTTTTCCTATTGTTGGTACGCCCTCTTTGTTTTTCCCTCCCTCATTTAATTGTTTGCCTTGACTGGTGTATTACTTTTGTAGTGATTCATGGAATTGTAGTCCTTGTTACCTCTTTCTAGAACATCCTTCAAAATATTTTGGAGTGCTGGTTTGATCGTCATAAATTTTTTCAGATTTTCTTTGTCATGGAAGTATCTTACTTCTCCACCAGTTTGGAAAGAGTTTTGCAAGGTACACCAATCTGCACTGAAGGTTGTTTTCCTTTAAAGCTTGAAATGCTTCCCTCCAAACTCTCCTTGACTTCTGGGTTTGTGCTGAGAATTCAGCTGTGATTCTGATGACCTTTCTTTTATAAGTGGTTTACTTATTTTCCCTAATAGCTGTTAACATTCTATTTTTTGTGCTGAATTTATGAAATCTTAACTATGGTATTACTGACAGTAGACTTTTTTGACTGTGGCTTATTCAAGTTCTATATGCCTCACTCAGCTGTATGTCAATTTTTTTTCTCTACTGGAATTTTCTGCCATGACATCTGTGAACAATCACTTCTCAGCCTTTTGGCTAAGATCAAGTGTAGCATCTGTGAACAATTTTTTTCATATCATTTGTGGTATTTCCTGCTTTTTCATGGACTCCAATCAATCTTAAATTATTCTTCCTTATATCATCTAACAGCTGCTGTATTGATTTTTCATATTCCTTTGCTGTTTTAAGAAATCTCTTTTTTCCATAAGTGACAACCACAAGCCTATCTTTCATATCTCAGATCTTATTGTTACATTGGCTTAATCTGATGCAGATATTTTCAGTGAATTTTTTTTTTATCCTGTATATCTGTCTGAATGAGATTATGGATTTCATTTCTTTCCTATGCTGAACATTAATGGTTTCCATCATTTTCTGTCTTATTTATTTATTTATTTATTTATTTATCTTATTCATTTTAATAAGAAAATAAGATAGGGGCCAGCGAGATGATTCAGTGGTCTAAAGCGCCTGCTTAGGAAGGCTCAGGCAACTGCGGGGACTGCGGTTCGATCCCCGGCACCACATGCTGCGCCAGTGCCACGAGGGTAGGCTGGGCCAACCACAAAATAAATAAAATAAAGAAACAAACAAACACAACAAGCAAACAAATAAATAAATAAATAAAAATTATTTAAAAAAAAAGAAAATAAGATAAAATAGCAATGATATGGTTTCAAAACAAGTTAGTAGGATGGTTACAGTAATTAATCCATTGTATATTGTTGTCTTCACAGTAGTTATTCAGAGGACAAGATGCAGACATGATATCTTGTCTAAACAATATTAGTTCAAACTTTTATTCTCAATGAACTAAGAGAAAGTAGCCATATATCTATCCTAACTCTCTTATGTACACATATATATTTTTCCTCTCTCTTTTTTTCACAACAAAATGATCCTTTATACTTTTGTGAAGTTAGAAACATGTGACACTAGGTTTCCTAGCAACTGATAGCTAATCTTAACCAGACAGGATGTTCATCTCAGGAGTAAGGTAGCTTGTGTGCTTTAGGCGCTAGGCCAAGTACCTACACATATTTGATCAATTTCCTAGCTTCATGGCTCCCAACGTATCCCTCTTTCATTTGTTTTGTCAGAGATGGGTGTTCCACTGCAGTTAGAGAAGCTGTATTTGAAAAAGTCTTTAAAAGGCCCTTTCATACTTGAAACCAGTCTAAAGATTTTGGGTACTTAAGTTTAGCAAAATAACCCAATACAGTCCAATAGTCCATAACAGTAGTGGATTATCAACAGAACTGGCCATTGTCAAAAGTTGTTGACTCGAGCCTTTTACAGCTCAGCATATTAACATGCCTTTATTTTTTATACCTCATGGTTATACTTTTCTGCTAGATGATCAAGACCAAGGTAAAATAATACCTGTATAGCAAAAATGCAACTTTTTATCTGACTAGGTCAGTCAAATCCCCTCAGGATTTACCCTGAAACCATGTACAGCACCTTGTAGATCTTTTGTCAGTGTCAGCCATCTGGATGAGTCACGGCTATTACTTGACCAATTTGCTCTCTGTGAAAGTCTGAGAGAATTTTTTCTCTCTAAGTGATTCTCCTTAGGCACACTATACATCATCAGTTCTTTTCCTTGATCAGAAAATTTGGGACACCACAGAGTTACAGGATGTTATAGTTCTGATTATTTTATGTCCTGAGTTCTCACTAACCTTGAAGGGCTAGGGCCAAAATATTGACTATCCTTTTAGCCCCTCTATTTCTCTAATTTTTGGTCTGAGAACTTCAGTTGTTAGACATCCAGAAGAGAAGTTTAATGATATTATTACCCTGTAACAGAGACAATTGAGCTTAACACCACTATCTGTCTGAATACCAGCCGCCTTAGACATAACATAGAACTGCTATTTTTCCAACCATAGATATTTTAAAATTTAAACCGCCATAGAATGTGAAAAAACATCATATATTTTTACACAGAAATTTAGAAACCAAACTATACACAACACTGTAGCAGGACAATCCTATAACATTTTTCCATCATTTGCTTAAGCTCATCTTTTTTTTGTCTGCATCTGGTCTTACATCACTCAGCATGGTTTTCTTATGGATGCCACCTCTGCAGTTATCTGAGACATTATTTCTGATTTGATTTTTTTCCTAGAGCCTCACTCAATTGCTTTATTATTGCTACTTGAGAGAGGCCAGGTGAGTGGCTTTCAGATTATCCACCTCTATTGCCACCAGGGTTTGCTGGAATCTTTTTTTTTTTTTTTTTTTTTTTGTGGGACCAGAGTTCGAACTCATGTCCTTGCACTTGCCAGGCAGGCGCTTGTGCCACGGAGCAATCTCCCCAGCCCCTTGGAATTGCATTTTGCTTAAGTGTCTTCTTTTCTTTTCTTTCTTTTTTTTAATTTGATTCCTAGGATGATGCTTGTAAATTGCCTAGCGTGAGTTGTTTTATTACTATTATTTGCAATCTTTTAGAAATGACTAATTCTCTGAAGTATCTTCCATGTATGTCTCATTTTTGGGTTTTGACTCTGTTGCAAGGAGCTACCTCTTGGGGTTGGGGAGGTAGCTTGGTGATCTAAGCACCTGCATGGCAAATGCAAAGACCTGGGATAGAGCCCCAGTACCACATGTTGTGCCAGCCCTGGAACCCTTGGCATGTCTTGCCAGCCAACAAAACTGGGTGTGGTGGTGCAAGCCTATAATCCTAGCATTAGGGAGGCTGATACAGGAGGATTACTATGACCTGAGCTGCATAGTGAGACTCTCTACCAAAAAAATAAATAAACACTTCTTTAATTGGTTGAGAATATGCCACTTTATTTTCTATGATCCCTAGTCAACCTCAGTTTTGGAATATCAGGAATAACAGCTGTTTAGAATAATTATGCCACTTTGAGCTAATGGTACCATCAGCAATGACAATAGAATCATACGTAGCCTTAAAAATGACAAACTTAGCTAACCCTTAATTTGCTACCTTTAACTGCATGAACTGGATTTGTGATTATATAACAATCTAAAATAAACTATAAAATTACATGCACTATGCTAGTCTTTAATATGTCAAATTTGCCCTCAGAAGTTAAAATTATAAATGAATTAGCAAGAAAATTGAGAAGTGGAAGAGGAGTGAGAAGAAAGGCTGGAGAACAAAGCAGGATGATGACATCTTTAGGAAACTGGCACTAAAGACTAGAGGGAAAGAGAGAAGAAAATGATAAGAAGAACAGAACCAGAACCACAAAAAGTCTAGAAACAACTTTCATACTCATAAAACATAAAACCCATTAAAACAAGATCAAACAATGAACGAGAAAAAAAGAAAATAATGGGAGAGAGAGAGAGGGAGAGAGGAAGAGGAGGAAAAGAATGAGAAAGAAGTGGAAGAGGAGGAGGAGGATAAAGTCCACTTTCAGGTATGTCTCTGTTGCCACTAGTAGACAAGTCATGGAGACAGAGTCCTGACCCATGTTGGTTTTCCCCAGTAAGCCAGCTAGCCAGCAGTAGCTTTTTGGTGGGGTAGTGGGCAATCTCAGCAAGCATGCACCTTCTGGCCCAAGCCATACTCATGCAGCCTGCATTAGCACACCTTCCATGGTCCTCAGCCCAGCTTAGAACCACTGATAGAACAGGCAGTTGCTCTAAATTCTGAACTCATTCAGCCTCTATCCAAGACAGCAAATTGCTCTTTCCCACCAGACGTCTGAGCCCTCGGCACTCACCACCAGCTAGTGTGGTCCTTCCTGTCTGCTGCTCCCCTCCCCTACTGCATCTTTCCATGGAGGCCTCTGGGTCTGCCTGCAGCCATCACGTGCCCACAGGTCAGAATTGTTTCTCTCACACAGTGCGTCCCATCTCAGGGAGGAGATGTTGCCAGCTACCAGCACTGAAATTTCTCTATTCAGTCTCTCTGTAGACTTCAATTTATGCTTCAGATCCTTTCAGGGTCCTTCTCATCTTCCTCATGTGCTACACTCCAGCATATGTGCAGTGACTCTCAGAAAGGCCACTATTTACCACTCTGCAATTTTGGTGCTCCCTCGTCAAGCAAATTTTTAAGCTGAAATTTTTTAGTTTTTGCTAAAGATTAAGGGAGGTTCTTCATATCAGCCTAACAAAACAGACTCCAAGACAAGACTCTTGGGTAGTTAGCTACTAAAAGCCCAAAATTCAAAATCAATTGTCTATTGCTGCCGGCAATGGTCTATTGCTTCTGTAGTCAAGATTTCCATGAGAAACAGAAATATTTTATCGAGTTCATTTACTGTAGAAATAATTGTGACCTAATCTTCAACAAAAATCACCAAGTGGGTCTCTAGATACCCTATTTCAACATTGATGAATTTATGCTTGATGGGATAGAAAACGACAGTGTAAAAGGAAAGAATATCAGGGGCCCAGGATGGTAAGTGGGAAGAAAGGAAATATTACAAAATGAATGGTATTAAATAGTCAGAAAAAAGTAGATCTCTGTTTTCTCTGAATTTGCTTCATTTTTTCCATAAGAATTCTTTTCTGAATTACATTGTCTAAATGTCACCAGTAGAATCTGTTCAACTATGAGCACAGCCTTTCCAGTAAAACACTGGAGGGTGGGCATTTTGAAAACCTATCTGGATTCTGGCTTAACTAGAGAAAGTGGTAGACCCATAAAAATCACATACCCCCAGGGTCCAGTTATGGGAGAAGAGCCAGTGGATGAGGTCTGTGTTGGTTATTTATCACTAAGGGAAAAGTATTTTAAAATGCAATGACTTAAAAATAACACTCCTTATCTCATGATTTCTGTCAATAACAAATGAAAGGATGGCTTGGCTGAGATCTGCCCAAGGGCCTCCCGCAGGTACAGTCCAGGTACCAGCCTGTGCTGAAGAAATCTCAGGCTTTAATCAGGCTGTACAAACATTTAGGTAAGAGAAGTCTCTTGCTGCTAAATGTGCCTGCCCTGGGAATAAGTGTTAGAGTTACTATGTTGCGCTCTGATAGACAAGATTATTGAGGCCACCAGGGCAAACCACACTTCTGTAGAAAGCAGAATGGCTGCTAAAAAGGAGGATGGGGTGCTGGCTCCAGGATCAATTTTGAGGAAGAGTCAGGAAGACAGACCGTACAAATAGTAAAGAGGATTCCTCCAGCTGGGAGGAGCGAGTTCCATCTTAGACAAACTGAAATGCAAAAATACAAGGCAAGTCCAAGGTGACAGGACAAAGACTAAGGTGGCCAGAACCAAAGCAAAAGTCCCCATTACAAGATTGGGGGGGTGGTGCCGGGAGAGCGCTCAGTAGAATAAGCGCTTACCTGGCAAGCACAGGGTCCTGAGTTCAATCCCCAGCACTGCAGAAAAAAAAAAAAAGATTTGGAGCAGAAAGTGAGAGTGAGGCTCCACAGCAGTGTGTAATCTGCTCTACTGCCTCCTTCAGTTTCCCCAACACAGGACAGATCTGATAGCAAACGTGGATCTGGGGACAGAAGTCAGGGTTCGTAATGCCATTTCCCAGCCTTCTTCACCACAGTGACACGGAAATAGGAATTCTGATGGCCCAGCTCAAGCTGCCAAGCAGAAATGGCAGTAGGGAAGGAAAATAAGGGGGTTAGGGTCATGGCCCTAGAGCACCGGGGGTGGAGAGGAGCGTTCATTTGTTTGCTGATTTCCTTACGGCAGCTCACAAACAGCCAAATACAGATAACATTGAGGAGCACAAATACTTTCTTGATTTCTTGACTCAGAATTGTTACTAAGTCTATGGACCAGATGGAGGCAGATGGAGGCTGAACACAAGGTCCCACCTAATAGTCTTCAAACACTTCTTCCCTTGTGCCTTGCACACAGAAAGAGCTCCCACAGGTCATGAAGATTCGTTTGTTCTATTACTCAGTATTTTCTGAAAGCATTCAAATGGAAGCCAAATATTTACCTTCTTTATGTTTTCTAAACTCAGAGGAGCCAACCACACCTGGAGACACTGGGTCAACACCTATGATAGACTGAGTCATCCTCCCTCTTCTTCTCTCTTTGGTTCCCTCTCTCATTCTGCTCCTCACTGCCCCTATGCAGGGAAGGGTTAAGGTTTCCCAGAACTGAAGGTAATGCTACAATTTGTGAGTGGTGCATGCATCTGATGGCCTTGAAGAAGGACCAAAGAAATAAAGATGAGTAGGAAGAAGATTACAAAAGCCCTTAATTTTAAAAATAAAAAATGGGCCGGCGAGATAGCTCAATGGTCTAAAGCACCTGCTTAGGCAAGCTTAGGCAGCAGCAGGGACCGCAGTTCGATCTCCAGCACCACATGCTGCACTAGCCCCACCCCGAGGGCAGGCTGAGCTGAACATAAATAAATAAGTATTAAAAAAAAAATAAAAGTTGCAGCTGCAGGGACATAAAACCATTTTCTTTTCCTTTCCAAGACATGATTAAGCCAGGTTGTTCCTTCTATTTGCAGATGGGACTCAGTTGTTCTTTTCTACTTGCAAAATGGACCCACATCCTCCATCACCTCCCTACAAGTGGTCTTCACCCCTCCACTGAAGAGAAGGACCATGGGCCATTGTCTTTCTTCTCCTTGTTCCATAGAGCTACAGGTTTCTGTCCAAAAGTCCCTTAGGTAGACCCAGACCCAGATTATGACTGTCTGGTTTCTCAAATGCCCTCACTGAGCTCCTGAACGTTCACTTTCCTAAATAAATCCTTGTGACTAAAGGGTGGAAAAATCTAACTTTTAAAGTTCCATTTTCAAGGGCTGGTGACACACACAGTTGTGTTTTTGAACTGGTAAGGCAAAATGTTGACAAACTGACTTTGAGACTGATGAATCTACAGAATCTATGGAGTGAGAAATGAAATATAGGGATTCGTCAGCAGCAGCAAAAGTATGGAATTTAAGAGGGAACAGAGGTAAGGATCAGGCACACATTTTCCTCTTTGTTTGTATCAATAATTGAGAGAAACTTAATCTTCAAATTCCCTTTCAAGAGCTACATAAGAAAGAGAATTCTTTTAATTTCTTAATTGTAGAAACAATTATTTTAATCAATTTGGAAAGAATTTCTATAGGTTCTAATCCCCTTGATAGTGATGAGGACAAGGGTGTAAGAAAAAGTATTAGCTAGCTGGAGTATGGGTAGAAAATTCTCTGTTAAAGACACAAAAACAGACGAATGCAAATGCTGTTACTGATAGCAAATGCTTGTGCAGCACTTGTGTGCCAGGCACTGGTTTACGGACTCTGCAGGAGGAAGGCTAGGGTCAAAGCCACAGGCACAGTTTCCTAGCAGCTTTTTTGGAAACACGAGTTGCAATAATTTAGTAGTTCTGTCTCCATCCGTCCTTAGCATAAAAATGCAATTAGGCAGAGAGCGAAAATATGGGGAGGCTTATTTTCATTTTCTTTCCTGCTTCTTCTAGCAATTCACAGTGTTACTAAAAACAGTTTCGCTTCTCTCCTCTCTCTCTCTCTCTCTCTCTCTCTCTCTCTCCTTTCATTTTTCTTTTCTTCTCTCCCCCGCCCCTTTCTTTCTTTTTCTAGATGGGGTCTTGCTAATGTCTCTGACTGGCCTTGAAAGTAGCTGAGACCCAGCCCCAGATTATGTTTGTCTAGTTTGTTGCAGCTTATGCTTTCAAAGCAGCTGTAAGCACACACCACTGTGCCTGGTTCAGATCAAATATATATATATATTTTATGAAATTCACACTCATTAAAGGGGAAAGGTTTTCATTGTGCAGTTTAGTAACAAATTCTTTTGAGCTTTCCATGCCTTTGAGTTCCCTGATATGGTCTCACATGAATTCCCTCTGTATTTTGCAATTACCCTACCCCATCTATTTGGCCCCAACCAATTTCTTCAAGCACCACCAAGAGTTAGGAATAAGCATATGGATAAACTTAGTTCTGGAAACTTATAAAAATATTCATTAATAATTAATGGCATCATCCTTTCCTAATTACTAAATAAGTAAGTCTCGGCAGGTCATATACACTTAACATAGGTAGTGCAATTGGATCTATGGTCTGCTTCCCTCCACCCATGCTGGACCACTCATATCTGGTCATCTGGATCTGAGAAAAATTCTAGGGCTAACCCCAGCTTTTGTCCTATGGATTACTACATAGAGACAGGGATGAGAAAAGCCCCCAAGTTTGAGAAAGACCCCCAAACCTGCCTTGGAAAATTTCAGACCAAGATGCCTGTGTACCACACCTGCTGGTGGGACCTGCAGTAACTTTTCTTTCCCTGGAGCACATTGTGAAGGTTCGTGCACATGGGCTTCATCCCATACATCCAATTATAGCAGAGTGAATTATGGGAAAGAGCATGCACAGCAGTTGCAGCTGATACTACCCAGTACCTTTTCAATCATGCTGTCAGTTGTGCTCCAGAAGGTGCCTTAATTCTCTATACCTGGCGTCAGAATTTGTGTCACTTTCCTTCTGCAGGTGTGATCTCACTACCACCTTAATAAACATTGCTGTTTTGCCATGTTCAGTTCTTTGTTCATGGTGAACAAGAGTCTCAGAACCTGTCCTGGACCCCATCACCCATGCTAACACACTGGAATCAGATAACTCCTAAAGATTCTTGAAAATTTATTTCTGAGTACACGACCAATCCTATTGTTCATCATCTATGTTCTCTCTGTTGAACCTTGGCTTCAGGTTTTCACCAGACAGGATCTTAGGAGAGTCCCAAAGTAGAGATAAAAAAAACCTAAATCCATCTTACTTGTAAGATCAGTTTGCTGAGTTCTGTCTTAGAAAAAGAATTTTCAGGACTATTCAGAGCCATGGAAAGGATTTATTTAGGCAAGTACACATTCAAGAGTGGAGTGTGACATTTAAGAAATTAGACAATCATAGTATGGGGCCAGATATATTTAAGGGGCTCAGGCCTACCCCATATACTGCTAACCATAACTCCCCCCAGCCCAGATGAATCAACAGAATACTGAGGCTGGTGCCAGAAGGTCAAGTCCAATTTCATGCCCTTATGATAAGGGAGGGGAGAGCTGGATCTTGAAAATGATGAAACAAAACTGATATAGTGTCTACTGTCTCACTGTATTCTGTCCCCTTATTGTCCCTTGCTATAAAAGATCCCAACACACCTGCACATGGTGAGATAGTGGTTTAAGGCACACAGGCCCCTGTAGCTCCAGGGAACTAGCTTTGAGTAAATTCTTTTCCCTTTTTTTTTTTTTTTATGAAAATAAATGACTTCTTTAGATTTGGCCAGCAGCAAGCAAACAAACCTGAGCATATGAATCTAAGCAACCAGTTACAGGCAGAAGAGAAAAGCAGATGGAAAGCCGGCACCAGCTGACCTACAAAAGGGTACAAGAAGAAAATTATTTCTTACCATTTTCTGCTTCAATGACGTTTTCAGGAGTGTCAGGTAACAAGAGTGGAGGTAGATATCATTCAGTCAGAACTGTGTCTTTGTGTTTGTTTATTCATGGGGCCACTGGACACTACTAAAGGGGTTCTGACCTATTCAGGGTGATCTGTTCTCCACAACTCTGAACTATACAAACAGCTGCAAAAAGCAGCCCTAACAAGGAAGCCAGTACAAAGCAAGGCACAGAGGTACACTGCAATGGATGCCAAGACTGAACTTTCAATTTTGATTCATTCCCCCGTTATTCCGGGTTTCTCTAGCCTGTAAACATAAATAAGAAAGGTCATTTTCCTATTACTTACAAGAACGTCAAGACTTCATTTATCACAGCAGCTAGGCCGCCGTCCTTTCCCCAGGAATCCTCCAAGGTAGTGGTATTTTATGGGCTTTCCTGAGTCAGTTGATCTCTGCTTCTGTGAACTCAGGCCATCAATCTCCACTCCTCTCGGGCCACTTAGGCCAACTGCTAGGTGCTCGTTTACTCTTCCAGAACTGCTGACTTCTCACTGGCCACAGCTGCCATCTCCGTGCTGCTCTTGGTTGGGGAGGGATTGGGAAAAGAGGAATGTAGCCCCTCCCTGTATTCCTCCCTCAGGTGTGCAAGAGATACGTACAGCACACAGTAAGACAAGGCTGTTGCTTCTGTCAAGATTCAGTTTAAAGTCCTGAGATCACAGAAATGAACTGTGAGCCTGCTGCTCCACATATGGTATAGGCACTGGCATTCTAAATGTCACCTGGGATGCTGACAGCAACTCAGAATCCCAGGTCCCATCTCAGTTCCCCTAGAACATAATCTCCATGTTAACCAAAGCTTCAGGTAACTTCTATGCATATTGAATTTTGAGAAGCATAAATTTCAACATAGTAGAGCTTTCTTCTCCACACCAGCTATCTACCATGTCCTTGAGGGATTTACTCTTCTACATTTTTACACTTGTTTCTCTGCCCAGGATGCTGACCCCTCTTAGACCACATCTGAAGGACTGCCTTTCCCTCTGGCTTCAGAGGTTGAGAAGAAAATGAGGCTAAGTTGGCTGTGACCTTCACTGTTAACTGCCTTGAGGAAGCTCCCCCACTACCTTGATTTAACAGAGAGTGTCTGCTCTTTTCAGCCACTTTCACAGCTTCTTTCTTGTTCTAACAGAGCCAAAACATTAAAACACAGCAGTAATGCATTTCACAAAATCCAATCATTTACTATTAAATGTTCTCTGAGTCCACATACGACATCCACAGTCCTGCTGAGAGATTGCAACAGTGACTATAGTCTTCCGCCTTTGAGCAGTTTTCTCTTCAGTGTGAGCCTAGGTCTTCAAGTCCTTGAACCAACACGTTCATATGATCCCCAACATCCTGAAAAACAATTCAAGCAAGATTACATCGTTTCCCCTTTGCATATGTCATAGCTTCTGAAAGTTGTGCTAGCACCTCCACTCTTCCCCACTTACAATCCATTGGGGTGCTCTTCCTACTGCGAATCACTTGAGGCCAGTGTGACTGGAGTCCCAGCCATGTCCATTGAGTACCAACCCCATCTGTCTGGATTCTCTATAGGAGCAAATTCTGAGAGTGCTCTCCATTAGGCTTATTTTCCATTTGCCATCTCAGGGTCTCCTTCTTGGGGAAACTGACCTGCAATGGCATGGTTTATGTTTTAAGTAAAAATGAATCTACATAGAGCTTTTGTACAGTTTTGAAAGATCTGCATAAACAAAATAAACAACTCAATTAGATACCACAGTGAAAAGGAAAAGTAGAGAAGTGTGTACGACTATGAAATTAGAGTAATCAGCAGCAGTAGTAGTAGCCAGAGATCTGATGGAACTGCAGAAAAGAGCCTCAGGAACTTCTAGGTAGAGGATGTTCTTAGCAGAGGGACAGCAAGGGCAAAGAGCTTGAGGATGAAGTAGCATGGTTCCCTCAAGAGTAGTGTAGGTGGGCCAGCGAGACAGCTCAGTGGAGCTTAGGCAAGCTCAGGAACTGTGGTTCGATCCCCAGCACCACATGCCAAGCAGGTCCAGCCAACCACCACCCCACCCCCTGCCTTGAGTGAGTTAAGCTGGCCAGAGCCCAGGTATAATGGCGCATGCCTGTAATCCCAGCACTGGGGAGGCTGAAAATAGGAGAATCACCAGGAGAGTCTGAGCTATGTAGTGAGACCCTGCAGCAACCAAATACACTAAAAAAAGAAAAAGAAAAATATTAGTGGAGAGGTGAATAAAGGGAAGAGTAGCAGGAAAGAAATGAGGGCCATACCAAAGGGGTCTTAGAAGTCACTGTCAGTGAGACAAAAGCCATTGGGTTATGTTTTGACAGTAGGTTGGATGGAAGCAAGTATGGAAACAGAGGTGTATTGAAGCTTCTGTAATGACCCAGATAAGAAAGGACAGAGACTTGTCTTGTATGCTGATAGTGGAAGTGATAGGATATACACATTGTAAATACTCCACATTGGTTAGTCTCTGAAGGTTATCCTAACTATCAGATTGATTGTTTTGAAACAGGAAAGCTTATATAAAGGCTTCAATACTATCCAGAGTCTGAGGTATCCAACAGGGTATTGGAGCACGGTCAGGGGCACTACGGTATACTAAAGACAGGGCTATTAAGATCCATCCTGGAGTTGGAAGTGGGATGAAGAAGAGGAGTCAAAGTCACCTCAGGTCTTTCTTCTCACTATGGAGCTGTCATTCATGGAGAAGAGGGGGTGAACAGGCTCATGAAATGGAAGAATAGAAAGCAGGCCTCTGGCAGAATAAATTTATTACGCCTCAATAGACAGCCAATTTAGAACATGTGGAGTTATGCAAAATAGGAGGGAAACCTGGGATCCAAATGCAGAAAAGATTTCCATGAGAATGAGCAACTTCAGTGCAAGACGCAACCAATCATCTCATTTTTATTAATCAGAGGCTTAATAAAAAGTGATGGATGCAAGAAAGATTTAGTTACTGTATAGAAAATATGAATTTCACACCAATATATTCTCTTACAATAATTTTAACCCCTAGATGATATGCTGATTTTTTCATTTGTTTCATAATAAGAACTTAGAACACAGACTTTTGAGCCCATAAATCCCTAATGGTAGAAGTGATATTTTAGAATTTATCTGAGAAGTAGTTGAAACTAACCAATGTATATATGTGTATGTATGTATGTATGCATGCATGTATGAGGGTGTGGTAATGATAAGATATCTATCATACACTATTTAATTATGATTTGCCAAGCCTCTTGTGGAAAGCATTAATTGCAATCCTTTTTTGGAAAAAGAAAGTGAAGTAAATGATATGCAATAATACTATCAGCACCAAATTATATCATTTGATATACTAGTACATTTTCCTCCAGATAAAAAGGTAGAGTCTGAACTAATAGTGGCAACCCTTTTAGAGCTTTTGATACCACAAACAGCCCACTGTTGCATGTGTGCCATAGATTCTCCACCCCTGGCTGGACTGAGAAGCCAACATTCTCAAAGAGAAGTTAACCAAACAACAAAAGCAACAGACACAATGCTGGATGAGCCAAATAGTAGGTGCTAGTCTTCTTAAGGACATTATCTTCAAGTACAGATGTATTTTCACTGCACAATTTGACCTTAACTTTGATGGCCATGTTGAGTTCCATCTGAAATTATTTAGCCCCACTGATCTAAGAGAAAGGAAACACTGCACAGTTTTGCACAATGAGCACAGCCTCTTGGACACTAAGTCAGCCCACCCATGAGGCCTGCTGGCTAGATTCCCCTCTCTTAGCCACAGACTCACACAGTGCATCTCCAGAGGCCCCACCAAGAGGAAGCCAGAGAAAAAAGTAGAGAATGGGCATCTGTCCTGGCCAGGCGCAGGGCAAGTCCCTTGGGTCAGACAGGTCTCTTGGGTTTGCACATCTCTGGACCATCGCCTGGACTTTCAGATTTTATCATTCTTTCCTAATCTTCAGAACTGTCTTGTAAAATTAAAGGGAAGCTACTGAGAAGATAAGAACAAAAGAATCACAGTAGACGTGTTCAGTATAGCTACAGGTTCATGTTTTTAACATTTTTAATGAATTCTCTCCTTCAGTTGGAAAGAACAGTAGTAAATCTAGGCACTAATAAAGTTGTAGTAAAAAAGTCCAACATTAATGAGAAGTGAAATCATTTATGAGAGTTCTAGATCCATATCTAATAATGAACATAATAAAAAGAGGAGTTTAACTAAATAATTTGGTGATAATAATTCAGCTTGTCACCAGCAAGTAAACCCATGGCTTAAAAGGCCAAAAAGTTAATTAAGACTATGAAAAATGAGCTTATAGATTATTATTGGCAGGATACATGGGACACATGTGACCAGATTCTTTCTTTCTTCTCTTTTTTTTCGACAGAATCTTGCTATGTAGTTCGGGTTGGCCTGGTGCTCACTTTTTTTGGCTCGCAGGCTGGTCTGCAACTCACAGAGATCCTGAGTGCTGGATTTTTTGAAAGTAGACACATAGGGACCTGTGAGATACCTCAGTGGTCTAAAACCTGCTTAGGCAAACTTAGGCAGGTGCAGAGGACTGTGGCTCGATCTCTTATACCACAGGCCACACCAGACCTACTCTCAGGCCAAAAAAAAAAAAAAAAAAAAGTAGGTACATATAGGTATGAAAAGAAAATACAGAGGAGAATTTCAGACAGAGTACCCCAAATATCTCTGGAATACAGTCTCTGGAGTTTAATTAAGGAAAATAAGGATAAGATCATGAGAAATGTGAACTTTCTGCAAAATCTGGATTTTCGTCTAATTTAAGAGGCATTTATAAAAAATAAGTTATATTGAGTGATGCCAAGATATGAGAGAGAGGAAGGAGGGAGAATGGAGGGAGAGAGAGAAAGGGAGAGACAGAGACAGAGAG
>PVKN010019819.1:0-16203 GCA_004027915.1 Capromys pilorides | reverse complement strand
CATCCCATCCCATCCATCCCATCTTGGTTGACAGAAGAAAAAAATAGGGCCTCAAGAACTGTGTGTTGGTCTCAAGAATTTAGCACTTCTGTGGGGAGAAAAGGCTAAAGTCCTTCCTTTTCCCAGCCTGGTTAAGATATGGCTCTATAACATACCTGCATGACTGTATGCCATCTTAGACTGAGCACCACTTTCCCATTTCTGAAAGTACTGAAGTCCAGTCATCTAAAGACATTAGCTTAGCCCATTATGGATGGTTGGTTGGTTGGATGGATGGATGGATGGATGGATGGATGGATGGATGGATGGATGAATGGACGGATGAGTGGATGGATAAATAAATAAAATTCATGTTGGAGCCATTCCACTAGTTCTGGACAAGTCCACGCATCCTCTGCTCAGCATCAATATGGTGGTCAGGTTGGATTCACTGAGCAAGAGTCCACTGAAGTGCGAGAAATAAGGCGTGAAAACCAACTCCATTCCAGAATTCTGCCTGGCCCTGATCTCCCTCTGTCAAGTGAAGATGTTTCCTCTACTGCTTGTCTCATAGAATCCTGATGACTGGAGGGTAATAGGCACAGATCAGAATCCACTCCACAATCCAGTTCATCACTGTCATTTTCTTACCCTGCTAAGAGTATCTTCTTGAATGCAGCAGCTGATGGCCTTAGGGAAATTATAAAAGTGTTTCAGGTCCACAAGGAGTCCCAGATCTGCACCTCTGTCTCCCCTTGTTCTGACCTAGGTACTGCTGCCCAGGAACACTGATAGCCCCAGTGTGGCCACAATTCAGTGAAGGGAAAGGCTGAAATGACATGAAGGCCTGGCGTAGGAAAAAGGGAATCACACGGGGCCAGTTTAGAGTCAACAAATCTGTGCACAGATTTGCAAGAAAACTCGCTGAAGATCTAATAAGGAAGCATGATGTTCTTATAATATTGCACAAAACTTTTTTTGGAAAGGGCTCAGGATTAAGCATGACAAGTGAATATTTGCATATGTGTCCTCTTGGCTTGTATATTATTGCATCCCTCCGAATGTCTTAAGGGGCCCAAAAGGAGAGTTTTGATGATATTGAAGATACTGCATTTATGGGCAGATGTAATCTAATTTAGGCTTGGAATTCATTTATTTGTCATTTGTAGCAAGGACCAACCTAGATGAGCACAGATTATTTCAGAAATCACCCCCTAGATTTGGACTCAATCTGATACATAAAAAGCATTCAGGAAAAGCTTGTGGTTTGGACCTGTGGAGAAATTTGCAAATGTCTGTTTCCAATTGAAGGCGGCTTCTCTTCTCCAACCCCCTCTGCACTCCCCGGGCACAGCCCGACTGCATATTAGGCGGCCACCCCAGGACAGCTGGACCTGCGGCAGCTGCCCAGCCCGAGGCTCAGGGAAGTGGCCTCGCAGGGCCATATGCAGCGGCTGTCTCTTCCTCATCTCACCCTTCAAGTCAAAGGAATTACTGTCCATCCCCAAATGCAGTCATTAAGATGAGTGAAGTAACAATCATTGAGTTATATTTTCTGAAAAAAACGTTCTCAGCATTTAATTATTGGTTCTGGCGTGAGAGGATTTAGATAAGTTGATAATGCCGACTTTATGCAATTTATTTTTACTAGGCAATTATGGGCTGCATTACATCCTGGCAGCAAGGTATTGTGGGGCATCTTATTAAGCATAAAGCCAGTAAACACTGATGAACAATTTTGCTGAACTAGGCACGCAATTTAGAAGGCAATAATACACAAATCCAATTTGGTGCACAATGGATCCGCGGCCCGTCAGCACATGTAACTATCACAGCCTGCAAATTAAATTGGGACAGCCCTCTTTGCAACAGCACAGGCCAAGATTAAATATATTTTCCCCCTCAATTTAGCAAGTTGCTGACCACAAATATAAACATATGTGTATGTGTTTGTGTAGTCACACGTGGGCTTGTGTGTGAAGCACATGGTGTCTTCAATGTTCCTTTGCACACCTTCCACAGGTCACAAGTGGCAGAAGAACCTTGCCCTGTGCATGGAGCTGGATGTCAGCCTTGCTTTGACAGGAAAATCCAGCAAGGCCAGCCCTCCCGTGACAGCTCTGGCAGTGTGCAGGTAAGCACAGCCTGGTTCCTCAAGTCTCCAGCAGAGAGCGCTAGGCCACTCCGGAAAATCCACCAGGCCCAGCAAGGCCATTGCCCTGTGGGCACAGGCTGGCAGAGAGGAGGCTTGGCCGGCAGGAATGTGGTCCTGGTGCCAGTAGGAAGTGGCTTATTTATTGTTGTTGCACTATTGTGTATTTTTTCAGTCCTGGGGATTGAACTCAGGGCCTTTACATGGAGCTACATCCTCAGGCTCTTTTTATTTTGAGACAGAGTCTTTGTAAGTCATTAAATTGCCCAAGCTGGGCTTGAACACTCTGTCCTTCTGCCTCAGCCTCCCATGAGTGCTGATGACATTACAGCTGAGCACCACCACACCCAGCTTGGTCTTGTGGTTTTTAACTCACTCTGGTTCCTTTCTCCTTGAATAGAGAAATACAAACACAGAGGTCCATTGTCACTTTTCTCCCCGAGTCCCACCGCCAGTGGTAACCCTTATGTGATCCCATCCTGCGCTGGCAGGACCTGCTTTTGCAGCTCTGAACTAGTAGCAGTGAGTGGTCAGACAGCACCAACAACATGGTGAGCAGAGGCTCGCTCCCCACAGTGTGCTAGCTGGCCCTGCCCACCCGGAGGTGTGGTCTGGGGCTGTGGACCTGCTGGGCCTGCCTCCCTTCTTCCTCTTTGCCTGGGTGGCTGGGGATGATGCCCCCAGGGCAGGGAGCAGGACAGGGTTCTGGATGTCCACCAGGGGAGTATGGCTGACTGTATGCTCAGGGGACAGAGGAGAGTCCTGAGCTGCAGTCCTCATTGCAGGCCTTGCTGTGAGTGCTGCTGGGTTGTGAACAGGTGGCAGTCTAGACTTGGGAGAGATGGACCCAATATGTCCAACTCTCTCCATGCTGTGGGGACTGCCACCCTCATGATACACACACACACACACACACACACACACACACACACACACGCCAGCTTCTTTGACCTCCACCTCTTCTGGGGGCTCTGAGGCCCAACTGAGTGCCAGGCTACAGTTGCTGGCAGTCTGGTCACATGCTCCAAAACCGCTGCTGCCTCCAACATGTGCCATCCTCTCTCCTCCCCAGGAACCAGCCCAAGCTCCTGGTCGGCGATGAGAAGGGGAGGATATTCTGCTGGTCTGCAGAAGGGTAGGCTGCAGTAAGGGCTCTGGCTGCAGCCTCGTGTGTCGCCCAGCACTGGAAATGCTCAGTCCCTTCAGGGCCCTCCCCTCCCCAGGGCACTTGAAGAAGGGGCCTGTGCCAATCAGTGTGCTGGACCCCAAACCACCCCTGTGGCCCACGGGAGGACTGCAGACAGGCTGTGAAGACACAGTCATGCTGGACACTGACCGCAGGTGATCAGATGTGAACGTGATTCTGCTGCTGCACTGAGAGGAGTGGGATGGGTTACTCGAAACTGGCAGTTTGTTTTATTAAAGCCACTGTTTTCCCAGTGCCAGAATTTGTGTTTGAGATTACTGCTCTCCTCTCCTCTGGGGCTTGCATCTCTGCCTCAGTTGGGCCAGAGAGCTTGGGCCTCGGGTCAATAGAGTGTTGATGAGGGAAGCTGGGCTGGAGTGCAGGCAGGCTGGGCCTGCAAGCTCCTCCCAAGGTTGTTCTTACATGGAGCCCAAGCACGCAGCTGACATGGACCCGTACTCACCATGTCCTGGGGAAATCTGCACTGTGGCACTTCTGCTTGCCTCCTGCAAAGGGGCAGATGAGGCGCTTGCCTGTGTCCTCTGGAGATTTCAGGCCCTTCTGGGGCAGGCTGGCCTCAGGATGTCCCAGGCCTTGGGCTAGGCTTAGTCTAAGTTTTCTTCTCCATACCTAGATTCTCAGAACCCGGAGGGACATTCTCCCACCTCTTTGATAAAACCACCTTCAGGGGGCTGCAGGGGACTGGGGAGGCCCAGGAGGCCCAGCCTCTCACCTCAACCATCTAGGCACAGGGTTCTGTAAGGCCCCCAGCAGGAATAGAAGCCTCCCTGTATTTCTCCAAGCCCCACAGAAGGCAGGCTGGGCATTCCCAAACAGTTCAGCCTGAGCCTAGGGATATGACGGCAGGAGAAAGAGCTTGGTATTGTGTGGCCTTTGGGGGCCAGGAGTCAATTTAAAGATGACTTAGAGATGGAGAGGTGGCACACTGCCATGTCACAGGGCCATGTCAGGGTAGTGAGTGCAGCTAGGACAGGGGAGGCACCATGGACTCTGAGTCCTCTGCAAAGAGGAAGGTGGGGTAGAACCACTTCTTAGGGCAGAACACCACTCCCTGGGTGGGCAGTGCTCTAGTCCGACCGCCGCCAAGGGTCACGCCGCTTGCTCACCATCTGCACATGCTATTAGCCCACAGCCATTTGTATCCCCCAGTTGGTCTGGGACTGCATCAGAGGCCCATAAATTTAATAGCAGAGAGCACCACTCCCAGGAAGGGCAAACACATACCATAAATATCAGGGCTGGGCCTGCTGTCATTTTTCAAAACAATTCATAGCATTTACCCAGGGCTGAAAGCTCTGCTGGCCAAAGGGCTGTCTCTTTTCATTCACTCAACAAACATCCTAGCCCTTCATTAGCTGTGTATTGTGGGAAAGGTGGTGAGATGAGGTTGGATCCTCTTCTTGGGGCTCAGAGTCCATGAAGTCAGAAGAGTAGGCTCTTGAGAGATATCTCATGCCCCTGGCTGGGTATGGGCATGGGTGACACGCTAGCTGTCTTAGTCTGCCACAGACCAGGGGCTTAGGGGCCAGAGTATGCTTTCCCAAGTCCTGCAGGCTGCAGCCTGAGACCCAGGTGCAGCAGCGTGGGTTTTCCCTGAGCCTCTCTCCTTGGCTCACAGACCCCATCTTCCCCGGTGTCCTGACAGGGTGCAGCCTCTGCGTGCGTCTGCAGATGCACCCCAGGACAGAGGTCCAGCTCCCAGCTGCAGACCCTGGCTCCACCCAAGAGAGTGAAAACCATGATGCCAGGCAGTGTAGACTCAATGTCCTATCTATGGGGGCGTCCAGAACAGAAGATGCAGTGAGGAAAGAATAGTGGTCCCTGTTGCTCACCCAGCTGTTACATCTTGGCCAGGTGGTTTGGGAGGGGCCTCCGAGCCTTTGACCCACATCCCACCACTTGCATCTGCTCCACTGCAAGACAGCAGCCATGCCCTGCTCTGCCAGCTGAGCCACCAGCCCTGACCTGGCTGCACAGCTATGAGAAGCCCCATGTTTGCCCCACCAGCAGCTCCACGGCCCCTGCTCCCTGGAAGACTTAACTGCAGTCACCTCCCACATATCCTGAATACCACCGCTTCACTCTAGGATCCACCAGGGCGCTCTGGTGGCAGGGCTGGGAGTGTCATTTTGTAGTGGAATGCTCTTTAATCTAAGGACAGCCAAGACTGAAAGCGCAAGATCTTGTCAGGCAGGCACCGGAGTCCTGAGAGGCAGTGTTACCACAGAGGGTCTCCTGGGGTGTAGACTATGTCTGTGTCCCCTTGGGGGCAGGGGGAACTCCGTGCCCCTGGGCCTGTTATCTGAATGTAGTCTGGCCACTCTGCTCCTGGGACTGAGTTGAACAGTGGGAGCCCAGGGGTGCACAGGGGCTCTGAGTGCCACCTCGAGTTCTGGGCCACCTAGAGGAACAGACTGTTGCATGCTGTCTTCACCTCTCACACGTGCTCCCATGAGGGAGCTCAGTCCCTGGAGGTGATAGCACTGTCACCCCATGCCCACCACAGCTACAGCTGATGCCGAGAACCCAGGCCTGCAGAGAAGGCTGGATTGGTTCACACTGAGATGCAGGTTGGCAGCACATGTCTGAGAGGTATCAAAACTTCACATGAAAATCTAGATAGAATCTTTTTTGCATCCAATCAAAGCTCTCCAGGCCTAAGCCAGATTTGCCTCAGTATGTTCTTGGGAACACATCACATGCCTGATCAGCAAGTGTGCATGAATGAGTCTCCTAGTGTGCATGGAGGGGGGCCTATGCAGTCTGTATGTGTGTGTGCATGTGTGCATGTCTGTGTATCTGAGCATGTATGTGTGTGTGCAGGCATGTGTGCATCTTATGTGTATCTGTGAGAGTATATGTGTGTGGGCATGTGTATGTGCCTGTAAGTGTGCTCTCGGAGCATTATGTGTGTGTGTGCCTGTGTTTCTGAATGTGTTAGTGGATGTGCATGTGTGTGTACATATGTGCACATGTGTGGGTCTATATTTGCATGTGTACACGTGCACACCTGCATCAGTGTGCTGGAGCATGTTGTCTGCGCTCTTCTCACCCTCAGGCAGTGGCAGGCCCCTCCTCCCCACACCACCTCTTCTTGGGTTCCCAGGAGCTCAAGTCCTGGGCTGAGGTCTCCTTGCACCCCTGCCTGAGACCCTCCCCTGTCACTTCCCAGAAGGGCACCATGAACCAGGAGGGCCCAGCCACCACACTGTGCCAAACTGAGATCTGGCAGATCCTTAGTGACACCAATGTGTGGGTGGCCTTGGCCATCCTCGGTGTCCCTGGGATGGGCTGGCTGTGCGTAGCCTCTGATCTCCAAGGCAGTGGGTGGTGATGGCTGCAGTTGTGGGAACAGGGGATGCCCAGCCTCCCAGTCTCTGCACAGGTGACCTTTGGGACCCTAGGAACACAGCAGGGTCCTGAACTGGAGGTTTGGGGGCAGGTGGAGCTGACAGTGTTTCCTGTGTGGGCCTGGCAGTGCTCATCATTGTTTGGTCTGCATACTTGGAGAGGCTCCAGGACAGGGAAATCTGTCACCTCCTACTGTACCCTTTGGTGGCTGTCCCAGGAGGCTGTATTAGGGCAATGGCCCAGAATCCCTCTGATTTATAACTCTTAGTCTTGTACCTGTGGGAGCCTCAAGGCTTGGGGATAGTGCATGAGCCTCTGTCCTGCTAATGGGGCAGGCAGGATACCTCTTCACATCTTTGTGTGGATTTCTCAGCATTTGCAGGTCACCCCCCTCCACCCGGTGTCCCATGGCTTCATCTGACCTCATTCTTGTGATTTACTGAGCCCCTCCTCACCTAGGTTCCCGGATGCAAGCAAGTGCAGCAAGCTTCTGCCCTTGAGACTTCACACTCCAAAGGTAGATGGCAAAAGTGACAGGATCCCGGGGCAGGCTCTGGCGTGCTGGGAGACCAGACATCTGGGGACACGGGAGGACCACAGCGAGGGATGCATCGAGACACTTGGCTGTGGGAGAGCAGGAGGAGTCCAGTGAGGCTGTGAGCCCCATGCCAATGTCTCCAGGTGGGGACATCAGGGGTGGAGGCAGTGCCCAGTTGCAGTCGAAGGGCCAGCTCCCAGCAAGTGTCTCCACCACATTTGACTTCAGGTTCTATCCTCAGCTCTGAGATGTGGCTGCCATGTCCCTCCCTATCCCCCTGTCACCTGTGCCTCAAGCCCCTCATCTGTGCCACCTGAAGTGCACACAGCACAGGTAGGGGGACTTTAATGTGTCATCTGCATCCCCCACAGTTCTGGCACCCAACCAGTGCCTTGGCTACTTTCTCACTGAAGTCCCTATGCCAAGCCCTGACCTACTGCCATGGGGATGTGGAGAGGCACTTGGGAAAGCCCTGGGCTGGGAGCCAGGTAGGCTTGGCTCCAGCAGGAGGGGCCAGGACCCTAAAGGCAGCCCCTGGGCTGCAGGAGAGGAGGACCCAGACTGGAAGGGCTGCACCACCAAAGCCTCTGCATGGCAGCCTACCTTGCATTTGGATGAGATCGCTCACTTCCTTGACTCCTGCCAAAACCTCTGAGGGCCTCAAGGTCAGAGAGAAGGTCATGGTTATTCTGCTTTCTCTCCTGTGCAGTGGGAGCAGGCGTCGTGTGGTGCACCAGAAAGACAAAGTGAATGAATGAATGAATGAATGAATGAATGAATGAATGATGTCTCATCAGTGTTATCTAGAGCCTAGCCAGAGCATGATGGATGGCCAGTGCAACAGAACCAACCCCTGGCCGAGATGTGGCTTGAAGCAAGACAGTTGGGGTCACATGCAGGGTGGGGCTCTATGTGCAAATATGTAGTATGTCCATAATTATAGGCAGCCACTTTGGTAATGATGCATGGCGTGTGTAGTACATTCCCTGCCCTGGCTGGTGTCCAAGTGGCTGGCATCTGTCCCAGTGGGGAACATCATTCCAACCTGCAACTTGGAATTAGGAATGGTGCCATCTTTGCCCTTGTCATTGCCCTCCAGCCATCCTGCCTACTCATTTGCCTGTGGCAGGAGTACAGGGTCTCTGCTGGACAGGGAGACAACAGGGCCACCATTGCTCCAAGAGTAGCTCAGCCTACGAGGGGCCAGCTAGAAGGAGACACATGGTATGCACAAGTGGCTTGTGCCCCTTTAGGGAAGAGCCAAGGGAGTGAGGGGGATAGGAAACATGGCAGGGGACAGAGCAGCCTGAGATGATATTTAGGGAGGGGGTGGAGGGGTCAGAGTGCATTCCAGTCACAGGGACGGGAAGGTGCCAGCCCCAGACAGGAAGGAGTGAGCAGCGCTTGGAAACAGGGTGAGCCCTGACAGGGAGCCCACAGGGCAGTGGACAGCAGCAGGGAGCACAATGCTGCAGGGGAAAGGGGAGGCTCACTGAATGCCCACCAGCAGGGCAGCCCCAGGCTGCAGACAGAAGCGGGGGAGGCTGCAAGCAAGTAGACTTGGTGTCCATGGTCACATCAGTAACCAGTTCTGCATGGGTCCTGTCCTGGCTCTGTGGGGCACTGGCTCGCTTGCTGGCCACTGCTATCCTGGGAACCCCATACCGCAATCATGCAAAACTTGCCCCTTGAGGTGGGCACCATGCAAATTGGAGCCCCTGAACTGGTGTTCCTGCTGCCAGCCTTCCCAGCTGGGGACCAGGCCCAGCAAGACCACACAGCCTACTCCCAAGCAACATCCCTACCAGCCACACTTGGGGGCAGCTGTGAAAAATGACACATAGGGCCAGCGCCACCATTTCCTGTACAACACGTAATTAGGTTAGATAAGAAACTAGCTGTGTCTAAGTGCTATAAATGTCTATATTAAGCTATTTTGAGAGTGCTGAGCACTTTGACATTTGAGAGTTCAGAGTAATTGAGGGATTGAAATAAAATTGCTTCTGTTATTTGAAAGGTCATTATCATCTTCAGCTAGATATATGAGGACTATTTTCCACTCTAGTGAGCCGTTCTCTCCGCACAATTAGCATCGCTTGAGCAGAGGCCTGCCAGGGAGACTCCCACCCACGACCCACGCCAGGGCCCAAGGTGGCCGTAAGATGCCGGGCACAGGGGAGTGGGAGTTGGCTCTGACATGCAGTGCCCCCACTGCCGTGAGACAGCTGTCCCTGTGGACCCTGCACCTGCCCCTTGTGGGCTGGTCCTGGTGCAGGTGCACGCTGGAGAAGTTGGTCTTAATCTCATCGTGTGGTCAAGAGTGCTGTCACTGTCAGACCCCATGGATTAGAAAACTGAGGCCTGAGGCTGTCCATGGTTTGAGCAGCTTCTGGGGTGCTGCTGGTGAGTACGGAACTGGCTGCTGGTCCCTTACTGAGCCAGTCACTCAAAGCTGGTCCTCATCTGGACAACCCAGATGTAGAGAGGCTCTGAAGGGCAGAAGCTTGAGGTCCTCCAGGGCCTGGCCCCATCTTCTGGCAGCTCAGATAGTCTTGCTGCCTCCTGCTCCATGCCTGAGCCTCCAATCTCAATTCTCAAGTCCCCAGAGGGTCCCTCAAGAACAGGACAGAGGGGACACTGTGTGACTGTCACCTTGGGTTTCCAAGAGAGACAGAGAACATGACAGAGCAGCAATGCTGGTGCCCTGGGGTTAAGGGGGTAATGATCACCAGTACAGGGCCACCAAGGCCCCCAGTGTTCACAGGTCATGCTGCACCCAGGGATCTTCTAAATGAAATCAAGATCTCAATCCTCCTGCAAAAGGGACACTAGATATGTGGTGCAAAACCTGCCTTGGCTGCCTCTCTTCAGGCTCCTTCCAGCCCCTCCCCAGCTATTGAGTTAAATAAGTAGAATGCTCTTAACTACCAGTGAGAATCCCAATTTAGATACAACTTAGCACTGAGTGCCGTCCTCGGCTATCATTAATTTAATACAGCACAGTCTGTAAGGACCCCACAGAGAGAACTTGACCTTCAACTATGTGCTCACTCAGCTGCCGGGTCGCCGCTTCTGGGAGGAGATGGGTGGTGGCTCTGTGACTAGCTGTGAGGGCCTGGAGCGTCCTAGTGAATGCCTTAGTGAGCTTCCCACAGTTCCTGCAGCTCTGGAGGCCCAAAGCCCAAGGTCCAGGACCTGTGTATGGGCAGGGCCTCAGCAGTCCATCACTCCACAAGGGATACAAGAAGAGAGCGCCAGAGACTGAAGTCAGCTCATAGCCTGGAACTCCTTTGCTCTCGGCATCAGCCCATCCACGAGGTCACGCTTTCCAGGACCCAAAGCCCTGTGGTGAGGGCCACCTGCTAGCACTGCCACGTGGGGATAAAGCTTCCAGCACATGCATTTGGGGCATGCTCTAAGCTGAGCAAAGGGCAGTGACAAGTATGAAGAGCATGTTTGTGGGTCACTCAGCAGGTGACAGGCCCTCTACAAGGTGACTGTGAAAAGTCTCCTAAGAAATAGGCATCCCTTGAAAGCAAGGACCCAAAGCCACTGTCTCTGTCACATTTGCACTGTTCACTGGAGCCCCCAGAGCCCCAACCCATGCAGGACTCACAAACACACAGACACATATCAGGGACTGAGCCACATCAAAGAGGGAGAAAGCCGATCCTGCCGCCCTCTTTCTGAGTGCGTAATTTGGTGTGCACGTCTGGGGTGGGAGCAATAGTGTGTTTTAAAGTCTCCTGCACTGCTAGAGATCAAACCAAAGGTCTCTCATATGCTAGGGAAGGAGTTGACCACTGAGCTACATCCCCAGTGCCCACCTTTTCTCCTGTTTTTAATTTCCTTCCCTCCCTCCTTTCTTCTTTTCCTCCTTTCTTCTCTCCCTCTCTCCCTTTGTTCTTGCCTCTTGACAAACCCAAGCCTGAAGTGATCCAGGACAGGTATTTTCCTGGGATTCTGAGAACATGCCCCCAGTTCCCCCAAGACATCCCCCCAGCTACCCCCCTACCCAGCAGGCCACAGATCTCCGCTGTGTTTTTCTTCCCAGGCTCCTGGAGCAGCTGGGAGTTCTGAGACTACAGTTCGATTTGCACAGGCCCCCTTGGTCCATCTGGCTCCCAAGCTTAGGTGGAAACAGCTCCTTCTTGTACCGCAGAGGAGCAGCCGCCATAGACCCTGAGGATGGCCACCCCAGGATGCCATCACATAGCTCCTGACTGGTACAGAGGCCTCCAACCCCTACACCATGTCTCCACCATGGTCTACCATGTTATTTCAGGCTGGTTTGGTGGAAACTGGCAAGGCCAGCTGCCAAATGATAAATATAGCAGTGTCTTTTCGCTGAGTTGTGGCAGCTTTGAGCAATGAGGTTTGGGGCAGAGGGTTCCTGTGGTGGCTTAGAAAAGAATAATCTCTACAGAAAAAAGAAAGCCCCCTCCACATAGGTCAGGCTTTTCTGTTTCCAAGGCACCTTCAAGTCCTCTCTGTGCCTGTGCCATTGCACTGCAGAGTGGTGAAAAGCAGGGTGAGCTGCAACCACAGAGGAGTCGATAAGAAGGCAGGGTCTGCCCTCTCCCCCAAACTTGGCTTACTGCTCCTGAGAAAATGACTTTCCTTTCCCCGCAAGCCTGGCTCCTTTTTAAAAGAAGAAATTTCAGGTCAGAGAGCTCAAGGGCTTCCCCAAAACACGTAGCACTGGAAAGGAAAGTAGGTCTGGGCCAGAAAGCCAGTGCTCACATTACCAAGTGAGAAGGGCCAAGCCTTAAGCTAAAGCAATGGACTACACAGGAGGAGGAAGAACTCTGGAGGCTGAGCCCCAGCTGGGAAACTTAATAATAAGCTCATTACTCAAGCCAGGGAATCATTTGGATAGTGCCGGGTAGTTTGCAGCACATGATATATATTATAGGTTTGCTTGAGAATGGGGTAAATGACAGGAATATAGCATAATAAGAAAATAAAGAGATTCTGGCTGAGTCTGGATTTGGAAAGGTATGTGTGACCATGCATCTGGGACAGGCAGAGGTTCTAGCCATGGAGAAAGGGAGGAAAAGAGGGTGGGAGGAAGCCAGGGAGAACTGCACATTCTCACTTATGGCCACTAGCAGGTGCTGTCGACCTCATGTAGCTTGGGTGCTGTGTTCAGAGAACAGCAGCAAAAGAAGTTAGTTTCATGGAGTGGGACCAAGGGACAGGGAAGGAAGAGACGGGGCTCTGTTTGTCACTGCATAGCGGGGTCTGTAACTCAGGAGGTCCCAACCCCCGGAAAATGTGCTACCGCCATTCTCTCACGTAGTCACACTGGCAAAGGTCAGGCTGGCAAAGAACAGCAGGACACGCACTCGGTACCTGCCGCAAACCACATGGACTGTGATAACCTGCATGAATGCTGAGTCTTCCAAGATAAAACAACTGACAATTAGGAGAGCCTACCCAATAAGTTTCTAGAGGTAGAAAATACAAATATTTTCAAGAATTCAAGGGGACTTTTTAAAACTTTTATATTTTTTTTAATTTTTTAATTTTTAAATGTTTCATTAGCCTAGAGATCATGATGACTTGAGACAGGTCACAGTACACTGTCTCTAATGGTCCCCTACCTTGTAGGTCATGGACCCCCTTTGGAAAGCAAGAGGATGTTCAACCTACACTCACAGAGTACAGACTTCTGCCTAAAGATACCTGGGTCCTGGCAGATTTCTGGGGACAGAGAAGTCCAAGGTTCTATGATCACAGGAACAGCCAGAAGTCAGCCTAGCCTCCCCAGGTCCAGGAAGTCTCCACACAGGAGGATGAAACCCAGTTCCCTCCACAGAGCCTGGGTCTCCATGCCAACTGCTGACGAGTTCCACATCTGTGTGCTGATGGCGACACTGCTAGTAAAGTTTAATGTGGAAGAACAAGGCACGCTTAATCAGAGCTGTAAACATGGCTAATTCTATTTAAAACTACAGGGTGCATCATATTAACATGCAATAGTCAGACACTCAATTGGCGTAGAGTTCTTGGAGCTGTGCTTCTGAGGAAGCAGGTATCTGACCATCTTTTACCAGTGACACCAGGAAGAGCAGGACACCCCTGCAGTTGCCCCATACCCACCCAGTACCTCCAGCAAGAGCCTTGTGCAGTCCCTATTATGCCCCTTCTGTCTTTGCTGGGTGTTCTGTCTCAGGGATTTGCCCACTGCCAGGACTCCAGCTTCAGCCCATATCTGAGGACACCTTGCCCTCATGGTGACTTTCATATCCCTCCTACAGTTTGTTTATATTCTTGTTTCTCATAGCTTGGTTAGAAGCATGGAGATTTCCTGGGAGATTATTAGAAACTCAGAAACCCAGGTCCCACCCGAGGCCTCCTGAACCAAGATCCGTGTTTTATAAAGATCCCAGGTGACATGTGACAACTTACAGCTTAGGAGACAGTGATCTAGAAGTTCCATTGTAGCTCAAGCTTGACAAGGCCACAGTGAACACAGATGCTTCCCAACAAGAATCTCTGCTTTGCTTCTTTCCCTGTATGGGGACTGGGGTGTGGCTCTGGGTGGAGTCTCAGTGGCCAGGACCATGGGCCTCTATGTCCATGGGCTCCATACCCACAAACACAACCACCTGTGAATGTTGGCCCTGGACATGTGCACTCGGTCCCCTCGCCACTGCTCCGATTTGCACCGTGAGAACGATTTGCACAACATGCATACTATTGTAGGTATTATAGGTAGCCTGGAGATGATCTAAAGTGAGCCATATGTAAATACTATGTCATTTTATTCAAAGGACTCCAGCATCTACCTATCATGGCTTTAATGGGAGTCTGGGACCCCTCAGAACAGCCAGGGACAATGCACAGTCACCGTGACACTAGTAGACTCTGTGGGCACTGATGCTCGGGTTTAATTATTTCTTGATTCCTGGGTTTAGAAGCAAGTTTAATGCACATGTTGTAATAACCATCTGGCTGGAAAGATCTCTTGTTTCTTTTTCTCTTGTTGCTGAGACAAAATTCCTGATGCCCTAAATTAAAGAAGGAAAGGTTTATTTAGCTCACAGTTTGTAGAGGAGTCAGTCCATATCAGCTGGCTCCAAGGCAGGGTGGCATGACACAAGGGCAACAGTTCACGGCAGCAGAAGACAGCAAAAGCAACAAGAGCAAAAGAGGGGTAGAAGAGCCAGCCTCCCCCCAGGTCAGTGTAGCACTCATTTCATCTCTATGCCCCTCCCCCACAGGATGAGGCTATTAATGAAGTGAGGACCCTGAGCCCCTGCTGAGTCACTTATTTAAACTTCTAAACTTCTGAAATTGACACATCAATCGTTGAAGCATCAATCATTACAATCCACCCCTTGTCAACTTGGCAATCAGGCACATTTCTTTATACCAGTCTACAGATGCAAAGATATGCTTATTTTTATCATTTAACAATTTGAATATTATAACACAGGTTTAACAAGCTTTAAGAACCAGTATCAAGTCTTTCAACATTATATTACATTAGAACCATAACATTCCACCCCTGACCCCTCAAACACTCATGCACACCCCTTTATGCAAAAGGCATTTAGTCTATCTCAAAGAGTTGCCAAAGTCCTAACAGTTTCAGCAATGCTGAAAAGTCCAAATCCCACATCTCCTTTGGTGTTTAAGGCAAACTCTTAGCTGCAAGCCTCTGTACAAATGAAGTTAACCACTTCCAACACTCAATGGCACAAGATAAACATTTTCATTTCAAAAGTTACAGACAGGGAGATTCAAAGATTATGAACACACAGGGACTGGGGGTCAATTGCTGGTGTACCGTGCTGGCCTCACCCTTGGGGCACACTGAGATGGTGATGGAAACTGGACACGGTGGCTCACAGCTGTAATTTCAGCTCTTGGGATACTAAAAGCAGGATAATCAGTATGAGTCTGATCTGGGTAGTGAGACCCTGTACTATATACAAAAAATACAAAAACCTCAAACAATTATGAACAAAGCAAGTTCAAAATCTAGTAGGATGGACTTTAAATTCTGTAGTTCCATGTGCAGTACCTGAAACAACATGTGGCAGATTTTGAGCTCCAAAGGGCTTGAGGGACTCCACCCTTGTGATACTTTAGTGGTAGTAGAACCTGCAATTTTTCTGTTAGGCCCACTCTTCTTCATTGTAGCTTTCCTCAGATAATACAAGTTCCTGGCTTTTTCACACTTCCGGGGTGTCCACTACACCTTTGGCTTCCCACTCACAGCTTCACACACTGCCCTCTCAGAGGGACACTGGCTCCCTATTCCTTCTGAAATTAGGAAGGAAGCCTTCTTAACCTCATAATTCTTACAAGTTGCAAACACCTAAAACGAATGCCATGTGGATTAGATAACAAGTTCTGCTGCCAGCAGGAGCGGTAGTCAGGGTTTTTTGTTTTTTTTGTTTTCTTTCTCTTGACTGTAGGACCCCAGTGCCTCAATTATTGGACACTCAGTATTCAATTCTGAGGAATAAGTTTTTCCACTGCTGCCATTCTGGAATATGGTGCTCTGCAATTTTCTCCTCAAAGTACAGTCTCAAAGCAGTTTTGAAAGGATGGAGACTTGCTCCTTCTTGTAATACCCTCAGGCCATATCTTATATTTTCCTGTTCCTTCTCAGCAGCTGAGATCTCCTGAGCTGCATCTCTGTAGTCCACAGCTTTCCTGGAGCTTCCTTTCTCACCAAACTCACATTTTGAATCATCTTGCTGGGCTCTTTGCTTTTGATTCTCTACATACATCTGGCTAAAAGTCCCCAATAATAGCTGGACCACTGCCTCAACATTAAACTGCTTTGAAATGTCTTCTTCCAGATTAATTAGTCTGTAGCCCTTAATCTCAGTAGCAGGCAAAGTCTCTGGACACAAGCAAAATACAGGCAAACTTTCTGCTATGCCATAACACACACAGTCGGGAGTCCAGGCACTGTGTGCTTCCTAACAGAAACCCCTTGATCTTCTTTCTTTT
>PVKN010019818.1:0-15000 GCA_004027915.1 Capromys pilorides | reverse complement strand
TTGAATATCCTTTGCATAAACCAGACAAAAAGAATTACAGTTTAACCACCAACTGATTATCGCCTAAAGTAAGATTATTACCTGAGAAGTGTGAACAGAAGCATAGATTACGAAAACAACAAAGAAACAAAGCTTTTCGAATCTCTTCTATGGCTATGCGCAATCACTCATCAGTGTCTGAGTTCATCCTCGTGGGGCTCATAGACAATCCAGAGCTGTAGGCCATTCTCTTCGGTGTGTTCCTAGTGGTCTACTTTGTCAGTGTCTTGAGTAATCTTGGGCTGATTGCTTTCATCCAAGCCAGCCCCCAGCTGCACACCCCCATGTACTTCTTCCTCAGCCATCTGGCCTTTATCGACTTTTGCTTTACCTCCGCTGTCACCCCAAACACGCTGGTGAACTTTCTGAGTGCAGTGAGAAGAATTGCATTTTTCGCTTGCGCTGCTCAGCTGTGCTGTTTCATCACGTTCGCCGTGTGTGAAATGTTCCTGCTCTCCATCATGGCCTACGACCGCTACGTTGCCATCTGCAACCCGTTGCTGTATGTCATTGTCATGCCTAGGAAGCAGTGCGTTCAAATGACTGCCGCCACATACAGCTATGGATGCACTGTAGGTCTGATACAAGCAGTGACCACATTTCATTTGTCGTTTTGTGGCTCCAGTGTCATCAACCACTTCTACTGTGACGACGTTCCCCTCATTGCTCTGTCTTGTTCGGACACTCGTCAAAGAGCTGATGCTGTTCATCATCGCAGGTTTTAATACCCTTTTCTCTCTCACGGTTGTGGTCATTTCTTGCTCCTTCATCCTCTTTGCCATCCTAAGGATTCATTCTGCTGAGGGAAGACAGAAAGCATTTTCTACCTGTGCATCTCACCTGATTTCTATCTCAATATTTTATGGGACAGTTATCTTTATGTACCTGCAGCCTAAGTCAAGCCATTTTCTGAACACAAATAAAATTTCTTCAGTGTTTTATGTGGTAGTGATTCCTATGCTAAACCCACTGATCTATACTTTGAGGAATCAGGAGGTAAAAAACACTGTGAAGAAAAATATACAAAAGTTATGTCTTAGGTAGATTTGAAATTTGAAACATCATTGCAAGCATGGTGTCTACTCTGAGAGCTTGTACTCACTGTAATCCCATGTGTCATTTTTACAAATTCTTCTTCAGCCTTATTTTGCCAATATTAAATTGTTAAGATTTTCTAGGAGAAAAGAAGAGAAAAAGAGAGATTGTTCATTATGCACTTGGTATGTTTTTTTAGTGTACGTTTTCTGTATGTATGACTATTCATTGAGGAACTGATAAATAGGTATGCCCATCTTAATAGTTTTTCCTTTCCTCCCTCTCTCCTCTTTCCATCTCTCACTCTCCTCCAACTTTTCATCCCTTATTGAATACTTGTGAAATAGAGGTGTTGTTTCAGCTCTATATGTTATTCAGAAATTTGAGTTATATTGAAACCTGATTTGTTATGTTCCAAGTTGGCTGCGTAAATTAAAGTGAAGTTTTATTTCAGTTTAACTCAGTTCTTTATTTTAGGACAAAAGTTTCGTTCTCAACTTTCACTCTTTCTGCTTGTGAAGTAGACGACTTGCGCTTGCTTACAGATTCAGCGCAGTATCTTACCACTGGAGCCTCTACACAACTTTATATCTCACAAGCAGTTCCACTTTCAATGGGCAATTAGGAATTGGTCTTTTTGATCTACTCATTGATGCACTCTTGTCTGGTTAACGAGTCCACAATGAGCCACTATGAGTGGTATAAATTTTCTCTCACTGCTGATCCTCTATTTTCTCCACTGCACACTGCAGTAACAGTGCTGTCCCTCTGGGTTGACTTGGGATTAACAAAATTAGTAAACGCAAAGCACATTGTCTAGTTCTAGTCCATAATGGGAACTTCACAAATATTGGGTATGATAATTAGTTTACCTTGCTTTGTAGCAAGATATGGATCTAGTTTTACTTAATCCTAGAGCCCATGTTCAGAATTACTTTGTTAAACTTCCAAGAGATAAAGAAATAGATGGACTTTGTTTTCAAAGGATTGGTTCTGTTCACAAAACCCATATAGATACATTCAATGTGTTGGTTAATGTCACAAGGGTCACAAGAAAAAGATGGAAGTGCTCCTCCTTATGATGCACAGAGATTCGTGCAGCGTTGCTGCGTTTTATTCTAGGGGAGGAGATCCCTTGACTACTGCAATCAGACACAGCCAGATTCCAAACTGGGTGTAAACTTTGTCATTCTAGTATTCAACTTGAACATTGAGCAAGTTTTGCAAGACCTGTAATAAAAATAGGACACATTTTCTAAACCATGAGATGAACAACTCTATATAATGTGCATATTTTTTAAAGATAATGTGGGCCCTCTGATTATGTGTAACTGAGCCTTAGCCTTGAGATGTCAAGACAGGAAACTTTCAAACAACCAGTAGTTTTTGAAATTTCACATTCTAAAACAACATGAAGGGAAGATGAAAGAAGCAAATTGATGATAGGAGTACCAGCAAGCTTAAGGGGACCTAAGATTGGTCTTCCGCACATGTAAGGTTATACAGTGGAAACTCCAGGCACCCAATTGGAAATTTTAAGTGTAATTGACACAATTGTATTTTGGAGCATCAGAGATGAGGTGTCAACACTCATTCATCAAAAGGAAAGTAGGTTTATTTCTTAAAATGCCCAGGAGAAGCAAAACTGTACCAGAAAGGGTTGACTCTCAGTGATCAGTATGGCACTGTACTAGTCACTTTCCCATTGCTCGGATACCTAAAGCATTTAAGGATGAGAAGTTAGTTTTGGCTGATGGTTTTGGTTTGTGCTCAGATGATTTGAATGGAGCGGCAAAATGGCAGAGGGGTTTAGCCAAGAAAATGATACTCAGCACACAGCAGCGAAGAAATGGGGAAAGAAGGGAGGGGCTGGGTTAAGGGGCAAGAACATGCACTTGTAGGTCACCCCACCAGGGACCCACAGCCAATCAGGCCTCACCTAACAGGATATCCACACACTGAGGTTATCCATGACACTGTCATTCTTGGACAAGTTCTCTTCCTTCATGACCCAGTCACCTTAAATTATAGGAGACTGAGGGATACTTCAGATCTAAACCATAACAGGAGTTGAGTAATTAATAAAGTTTTCAAAGAAATGAAACATAGAAAGGGCACGCAAAACTTTAACGGATTTGTATAATTTGAAAGAGTTCAAAGCAAATCGACATCTATTTGAAGTTTTAAAATTAGAAAAATTGAGCTATCCAAATAGCTCAGTGGATTAAAATGCCTGCAAACAGGCCCAGGGGCCTGGGTTTGGATACCTAGGTCTGCCTGCTGTGCCAGCCCTGCTCCCAGGGAGCACTGATCAAGCAATTGAGACTGGGTGTGGTGGAGCAAGCCTGCAATCCCAGTTCCTGGGAGACTGTAAACATGAGGATCACTATGAGTCTGATCTAGTAGTGAGACCCTGAACACCCTGTAGATCTTCCCTAAATATACCAAAGAAAAAGCAAAAAAAAAAAAAAAAAAAAAAAAAACCTTCCCAAGAGTCACTGATATCTTTTCCCTATGGTAAAGGATAAAATGTTGCATCTGACCATCCTTAAAACTGAAAAAGAGGCATAATGCCTACTGGTTCTAGTTGGATTTGGAGATTACAGAAATCTAAAGCGTGTAGACTACTAAAGCTCATTTTCTGAGTAACATGTAAAGCAAAGCTCTGAGAAGGGACCAGAAGAAGGGAGGGCTCTGTAGGAGGTCAGGCTTCTGTGCAGATTGCCTTTCCATTTGCACCATATGACACAACTGGACAGTGGTCTTCAAGTTCTCGTTGGTGCTCAAGAATGCCAGGTGACACTTCCAGCTGGTATCTATAGGTGAATCGCCATAGAAAAACTCAGGATTTTGGAGTTAGGTTCTACCTGTAACCACAGATAACCATAGTCCTTTGAGCAACGGTACTTTGTACGCAACTGGACCTTAGTAGAAGCTGAACCTTTGATTCTAGAATGCCTGAAAACCTGAGTGTCCCCCCAGGATTCTTCATGACAGTGCAGAGCACCGGTCCCACTCAGCCACAAAATCAGGACTGCATAACAGCAATACATCCTCACGTGGAAATGGTATATACATGATCAGGCCCAAGCAGGCCCTGAAGGCATAAATAATTAATAGGAATTGTCACAAATACTCATGATTCTCATTTCTGCTGCTTTCCCTTCTGTCTTCCAGCACACAGAGCCTATGATGCACTGGCACAGGAAGAAGTCTATGGACCAATGGACAGAGGGCTCAGCACCCCACTCCCGTCACCTTTCAGGACACACCTGACAGAAAGCAGAGAAGCAAAATTTTCAGAGAGAGTGGAACTTTGGGCACTGAAACTGGTGGCACATTTTTCTCTGAAGCAAATTTCCAAATAAACAGCTATATAATTCATCTTGGTATCTATCCAGTGCTTTGACTGGATGGTCAGGAAACTGACAGGAATATTACTGAAGAAAATGACCACAAGACTTGGGACATAGATGTCTGTGGCTGACTTCTCCATATGGTGGAAGAAAGTGAAGATATTTATGTCCTATATAAATGCTCAGCAATAGATAAGCTCAGTAAAGCAGGACTTGGAGGGCCTGTTTTATGAGTAATAGTCGCATTTAAGTTGAAGAATGGATAAAAATGATGTGGCATTTTTTACACAGTGTAATATTATTCAAGGGCCAGCCAAATAGTTTAGCAGATTAAAACACCTACAAGCAGGTGCACGGGCCTGCCATGCTGGCCCTGCCCCCAGGGCACACTGAGAGGGCAATCAAGACTGCATGTGGTGGTGCATGCCTATAATCCTAGCTCATAGCAAGCTGTAAACAGAGGAATCACTATGAGTCTGATCTAGTAGTGAGACCCTGAACACCCTGTAGACCCTTCCCTAAAATACAAAACATAAATTAATAATATTATTCAGCTATAAATAGGACAAATTCCAAGATATTGCAGATAAATGGATGCAGCTAGAATTTTTCTTGATAACTAATGTAAATCAGATTCACATGTATGTGTAACCATCGGTGTGTCTTGCTAGTGTGAGAACCTGAAAGAGGAGTTAACATCTCAAAGTACAACAAAACCTGTGAAAGGGAAAGAAATTCCACAATGGGAAGGAAAAACAAGGATGAGGAAAGGACAAATGAAAAAGGGAAAAAGTCATTTAGGTATATATACAGAATAGTTTGGATAACTATATTGTTGGTTTCTGTTGATCTGTTTAAAGGAGCAGTTAGTGCTTAAAGCTTTTTTTACTCTGATTTTATTTTCTTTTTTGAATTATCAATTCTTTGTTTTTGTTACCAGTGGGCTCCAATTTCATCATTTTCACAAGACAGACTCATCGCAGAAATTCTCCAGCAGCCTCTAGGCCTTTGCTCTGGCCCTTATGCTACATCCCTGACCCCTCCTTTGCATGGTTCTCATTATGTAGGCTGAGGAGGTGCTAGATCTCCAGCTCCGCAGCATGCACATGGCCACTATAGCCTGTCTCACCTCCGATATTGCTAGCCTACATAATAAATCATTTTGCATAATTCTACACTTATTTTCTAGCTATTTTGTTCCTCCGCAGAAATGTAGTGCAATATCAAAACTCATCACATGTGCGTGTTATTTCTCATACAATAAATACTCTATCATTTATTTTATATAGCACTCTCACTCAATAAACTGATATTACAATCACATGTTCGCTTCTGCTTAATTGGGTCCCAACAGATCAACCACAAAGTAATAGCTAATGCTTGTATCATCTCATTATATTTTTAGCTCAGCATTTTTTAAATGATGTAATTCAATGGAAATAATCTAGAGAGATGAAGAAGTCATACAGAGCAATCTCATCATGCTGGAGCATTAAAGCAAAACCCTATGACTGTTGTTATCCAAAGACTTTGCCACAGGGATCTTGGGCTCCCTTTGCTCTGTGATGCATAACTCAGACACGACACAGTGAGAGGCAATCAAGGTAACTGAAGCAGTGAGAGACTTTGGAAAAGCACAATATTTGTGTCACTTTGGCAACTCTTTCAGCACAGCACTTGGGGCATCTATGAATTGATATGCCTTGGGTACCAAAAGTATTTTTTATGTTAAGACAATTTAGGCTAGGGAGATACCTCAGTGGTCTAAGCACCTGCCTGGCAAGTGCAAGGACCTGGGTTCATTCTCCAGTACCACATGCTGTGCTGGCCCTGGGAACCAAGCAGGCGAACAAAACTGGACATGGTGGCACATGCCTATAATCCCAACACTGGGCAGTGGGGCAGGCTGAGACTGGAGGATCACTATGCATCCAAGATACAAGGTATCTAAATAAATAAATAAATACATAAGGAAAGTTAAAAAAGAATACTGTAATAGATGGCATTAATGTTTTAAAAACCGTGCTTTTAGAGGTTTACTTAACCATGTGAGCAAGCAAGGATTTGATCCAAAGTTGAATGAAATAGTAAGAGCTATGATTCTAAAGGCGCTGTGTGTGTAAAAGCAGTTTCAATCCGGGGGATGCAGTGAATGAAAGCTACTCATTCAGCATCAGCCCTCAGTGCCTAGCAAAGCACAAGAGTTTGTTGGTGAACATCGGAAGGATGCATGAAATGCATTTGCTTTCCTTGTCTTAAGCTGGTGAGTGTATAAAATGCAGCATCATTCCCTGAATGTGCACAGATGCATACGTGTGCCCAGCAATTGCTTTTGTTTCAAGAATTCTCTTTGTGTATTTTAAATTTAGGTAGCTGTGGGATATCTAACTGAAATCATCTAGGGAAGACTCAGATGTGTGTACCTGAGCTTCAAAGAATAAATTTGCACAGTGCCCCCAGCATGTGAAAGACTTCTTCAAGTTGTGTTGAGTGATGGCCACCAGCAGCAAGGTCCAAAACCAGCCTGAGCTGTAATCAGAAATCTAAAGCGACAGTGATATTTCAAGCATAAACAGAGCAAAGAAAGCAAATAAAACACAGCAATGTGGACAGAGGCATGAAAAAAATCAAGAGCTTTTGGTGAGTAAGAGCCCAATTTAGTAATGGCTTTCATGGGCAGGGTGGATGTCATTTGAGGAATGCTACAACGATATTGGGAAAGAAATTAACATTAGAGCTGGGAGGGAGAGGGAGGCTGGTGAATGTGGAGAGAATAATTGGATTGCAATAGGGAGACACGGTAGGTGATAGAACAAAGGTTTAGGATTAACAGAGTTTTATTTATTTATTTATTCATTTATTTTTTCTGTATTTTAAGGAAGGGTCCACAGGGTGTTCAGGGTCTCACTACTAGATCAGACTCATAGTGATCCGCCTATTTACTGCTTCCCAAGAGCTGGGATTACAAGTGTGCACCACCACACCCAGTCTCAATGGCCATCTCAGCGTGCCCTGGGGTTGAGGTTAGTACAGCTGGCCTGGGGATCGAACCCCTGGCCCCTGAACTTGCTTTCAGGTGCCTTAATCCACTGAGCTACTTGGTTGGCCCAACAGAGCTTTATTGACTTTTCCAAAATGGTTAGATAGTGAAGAAAGAAAGCAAATAGCGGTAATGGTAACAATGGAGGAGCTGTACAGGTCACTGGTGAAGATTTTTATCTAGTTCTTAGGTTAATGATAAAGGCAGAAAAGATTAATAGAGGAAAATAAAAGAGATGAAATAGTAGGAGAGAAAAATTCTGAGTATTAAAAATGAGGTAGCCATCATTACCACCCTCTGTTAAAAAAAACCACAATGGGCTGAAGTGTGAGAAGATGGTGTGGTGTAATTGGGAACATAGAGCTAGGAAAGTGTGTCTCCCTGTATGGCCAGCGACTTTGGTATCCACTCTTAGACAGCAGTAGGTAGTGTGGGGAAGTGTGAATGAAAGAAGAAGCCAGCAACACCAGAAGTTTGGGTGTTGGAAAAGATTGCTGTAGGAATAAATCCTGGAATCTGGATGTGTCTGGGATAACGTGGTCTACATAATGCATATGACAAAGGGGTAAGAAAATATTGAGGAGTGTAATGAAAAATTGGGAGGAAAGGAGAAAGGAAGAGAGAGAAATGGAGAGAGAGAGACAGAGAGGGGGAGAGACACAGGGAGGGAGAGTCAGAGAGAGAAACAGAGAAAGAGAGACAGAGAGAGAAATGGAGAGAGAGACAGAAAGAGGGAAGAGAGAATGGGAGAGAGAGGAAAGAGACAGAGAGACACTGAGAGGCAGAAAAAGACAGAGAGACAGAGAGAGAGAAAATGTCATGGTATTGTAATTGGGATTACATATTGTAATTGGGATATAAAGGAAGGAGCATATGGTCATAAGGCTTTGATTCCATTTCGCATGTTTAGCATTCAATCAATTTTTAAATAAAACAACACTCAGGCCAGAGACCTGCTAAGGGAAATCCAGTTGAAATTGTAGTTAGGTTGCCAATACCAAGTTTTCAAAAGCCTGCGAAGCCATATACTGAAGTGTATGCATAGGAAATGAGAACAGCTTTGTGGAAGTGGCATTGCCCTGGGTACATACAAGTGGCAGAGGATGTCAGCTGGTGAGGCTGGTGCCTGCAGGGTCATTGACACAGATACAAAATTCAAGAATAGTGGTGGAAAGATGCCACAAGTGTCACTACCAAATCACTTTTCAGCTTTATAACAAACAGACATTTTCAAGGTAATGAAGAAATATTTTCATATTTCCAATAGAAGTAGTCTTTGCAGAGAAAGCCAACAAAATTTTTAAGGCTTCATTTTAAATAACGGTAAACAGCCATGGGCCAGCAAGATAGCTCAGCAGACTGAGAGCTTGGTTAGACAAGCACAGGGGCCAGGGTTTGATCCCTGTTACCATATGCCAAATCAGCCCACCCCAGGGTGCACTGAGTCAGTCACCGAGACTGGAGATGTTGGTGCCTGGGGAGACTTAGAACAGGAGGAGTGTTTCAAGTCTGAGCTGTGTAGTGAAACCCTTTACCAAATACAGAAAAAAGAAACAAATATGAGGCCCGAAGACACAGAGATTTCACAGAACATCAATGTAAGTGCTAAAAGCAATAAGATGTGAGCTTAACTTCATTGTCTTTCTGAGTGTCAAACATCTTAGACTCAAACTAGAAATGGTATTATCTATCAATCATTGATATTTTGGTAAATCTCTATAGAATGTTACACATTTTTACACAAGAATTTAGAAATCTAAACATATGCAAATTTGTAGCCTGTCCATCCTTCGATATTTTTCCAAGTCGCTTAGTCTCATTTAATACTATTTTTATTTCCTTGTAAACCAACCACTTACTTGAGATAGAGTATAGCATTAATTAAAATTATATTAGAAGTAGCACACATCTAAAAGATCAGAATGACAGGCATTCCAAGCACATTGCTATCCTCAGTATGATAAACCTTTCAGAGGTTCTTAGGACTGTTATCTACTTCATCCTGTGCATGGTTTTGCTCCTGCCATGTTTCCTATGTTTTCTGCTTGCAATCACTTCGTTGTTTAACCCTTAAGTCCTTGATTTCCATTCAGCTGTGTTATGCCTCTGCATTTTTATTTCTTCGTTTGGATTCTTACACTAGGGAAACTATACGATATTTACACATATAGGTCTGGTTTATTTCACTTATGAGTATATTTTCAAGATACATCCACTTATATATGAAATCTTCTAGTTTATCATTCTTTATAGCTGAGTAATATTGCATTGCATAAAAATACCACCCTATCCTTTTCTTCTGGAGGGTAAAGAATATAAGTTTATAGAACAAAATTGGAGAAAAAGAAGGTCTACAATGATTGCCAATATTTTGGCCCTAGCCCTTCAAGGTCAGTGAGGACTCAGGACATAAGAGAACCTATGCTACCATCCTTTAACTCAATAGTTTCCAAAATTTTCTGTTCAAGGAGATTATGGGGTTATAAAGGAAAGGGATTGAAGATATATAGTGTACTAAGGAGAGTCACCTAGAGAGAAAACATTCTCTTGGGCTTTCACAGAGAGAAAATTGGTCAAGCAATGGCCATGACTCATCCAGATGGCTGACACTGACAACAGTTCTACAAAGCACTGTACATGGTTTCAAAGTAAATCCTGAGGGGATTTGAATGACCTTGGGAGACACAAAAGTATCGTGTTTTGTTATACAGGTCTTGCTTAAACTTGCCCTTAACCATCCAGCAGAAAAGTTTAACCACAGCCATAAAATATAAAGCTAGATTAGTATGCTGAGCTGTAAAAGGTTAAAATCAACAGCTTCCATCGTTGCCAGTTTTGACAATAATCCACTGTGATTATGGAACATTAGCTTATGTACAAAACTACTTTCTCTTAGTTCAATAAGAAGAAATTTTTTATCCAAATATGATTAGAAAAATTTATCGTGTCTACACTCTGTGCTCTGTATAACTAATAGAAGGGCAACAATATGCATAGTATCAAATACTGGAAATGCACTACTAACGTGTTTTGAAACTGTCACATTGTTATTTCTTATTAAATGCAGCTAAAAAAGAAAAAAAAAGAGAAGTAGAATGCAAGAATGGAATAAGATGGATACCAACAAAGAAAGATAAAAAATTAGTGAGGCAAGTGGAGAGCGTTTCAAAATTCTGAGAAAAAAAAAAAATCACCATCTCTATTTAACCTTATGGTGAGACTGCAGACAGGCTTCTACAGAGTAAGCTTTGATCTGACCAGCAGCAATATGGCTATGAATTCCAACTGACTCACCAGGCACACAATGTGGAACTCTGGTCTAATCACATACTATGGATTAATTCTTTGATTGTTTTTCTAATTTACCTTGATATCCAGTTGGTAAAAAAATTTCTGCCTCTAGTAGAAGATCATTTGCATAAACAATGAACTGTGATTAGGCAATTAATACATATGACTTACTGCGCTTTACATTTTGGTAATTATGAAACAAAAAAGCAGGATAATCTCTCGGACTTAGTTTCCACAACTGACAATTAACATAACGGTTGTACTGCTAATTCACAGATTTGATATGGAGATTGCATGACATAGTACACTGGAAATATATTATGTTCTTCTCTTTTTGTAAACATCATCAAAATCTTTCTCCATTTATTTAGTCAGGAATTAGGCCACACTTCTGTGAAATCATCCTAGAATAATTTCCTTTCCTGTTTTTCTTTCAGGTATGTGAAGATATATGATAAATATGTTTTTGATTCATTTAATTTAGGTCATATACTTGTATACAGATTTCAAAAATGGCTTATCTATCATGTTACCTGGGTTTTTTTCTTATTTTTTTCTGTGTAAGTCCAACTACAATACAAATGCTAAATAAATAAAAAAAAAAAAAAATAGAAAGGACCAGAGATGTTTAAAAGAAAAGGTAGCAATTAAAAGTTTCTTGAGAATATGGTAGCAATGTGTTCAATATCCAAAATTTTATTTGTGGCTTCTCATAGCAACCCTTTCAGGGTGAACATTTGAATTTATTATTTCTGCCAATTAAAATTTTCTGAGTGGACTTTGTAAGTATAGATGATATCGTTAATAAGGCAAAAGTCTCAAAGAACATTTTCTCTCTTCGTAAATCCCTACAGAAACGTCATGCCTTGGAACTCTCCCTCCACAAGTCACCCGCTTTGGTGATCAGAAGGAACACAGAGTCACTGCTGTGAACAGGTGCAGCGCAAGGTGCGTACACCAGGTCATCTGCTGATCGCATCGCGATTACTGCAAACGCAAGCACTTTCCCAGCGTGTGGGCTGGGAAGCATTTTATTACACGAAACATTGTTAACCTTTTCTATGGCTACGGGCAATCGCTCATCAGTGTCCGAGTTCATCCTGCTGGGGCTCACAGACAACCCAGAGCTCCAGGCCGTTCTCTTCAGCATATTCCTACTTATCTACTTAGTCAGCGTCACAACTAATCTGGGCTTGATCGCTCTCATCCAAGCCAGTCCCCAGCTACACACCCCCATGTACTTCTTCCTAAGCCATCTGGCTTTTATTGATTTTTGCTTTACGTCCGCTGTCACCCCAAACACGCTTCTCAATTTTTGGCGTGATGTGAAAAGCATACAGTTTCTAGCCTGTGCGGTTCAGGTGTGCTGCTTCATCACCTTTGTGGTGTGTGAAGTATTCGTGCTCTCGATCATGGCCTATGACCACTACGTTGCCATCTGTAACCCTCTCCTGTACGTCCTTCTCATGCCTAAGAAACTATGTGTTCAAATGATTGCCGGCACGTACATTTATGGGTTCGCTGTGGGTTTCGTGCAGACTGTGGTCACATTTCGCTTGTCGTTTTGTGGCTCTAGAGTAGTGAACCACTTCTATTGTGACGATGTTCCCCTTATTGCTCTGGCTTGTTCCGACACTCATGTCAAAGAGCTGATGCTGCTCATCATTGCAGGGTTCAACTTCCTCTTCTCGCTAGTGATTGTGGTCATCTCTTACGCCTTCATCCTCTCTGCCATCCTGAGGATTCATTCTGCAGAGGGAAGACAGAAAGCGTTTTCTACCTGTGTGTCTCACCTGACGTCCATCACAATATTTTATGCAACAATTATTTTTATGTACCTGCAGCCTAAGTCGAGCCATTCTCTGAACAGAGATAAATTTGCTTCGGTGTATTATGTGGTAGTGATTCCTATGTTAAACCCAGTGATCTATAGCTTGAGGAATCAGGAGGTAAAAAATGCCCTGAAGAAAATCATAGAAAAATCATGTTTAGCTATCAAATAATGTCCAACCTACTGAGCAAAGATCAAGGTCGTTGGAGTTGTGCCTACCTCTGGGCTCAAGGCTGTGAGTGACAGGGCTGTATTTTCTGCCCAGTATGATAACATCCCCTCCATCAGTGTAATTCACACAGTTTCATTTACATGGTGCCAGGTGAAACTCATATTTTAAATACAGAGCTATTGAATATTAAAGGAGGGAAAGAATGGAACAAAAGAGAGACAGAATGATCATAACCCTACTGAACAGAGAACATCAACCATTGAAGAATATATTGAGAAATGCAAGACATATCTGAATTTTATTCAATATAAAGAAATATGATCTACTGAGTGGAATAGTTAGTGCTTAAATTTATTTTATTTTGTATTTTTTCACCATATATCTAGTGATATGAGCAACTAACTTGAAAAGAACACTATGTAATGTAGCAACCATTTTTGAATTCCTATCACTTTGTTTGGTGAAATTGTATATCACTTATAATGTTTTTATTACTATATTTTATTCTCTTTAAAAATAAAAAAAATCAGTTGAAAATAGTATGAGCTATATTAAATAAGCAACATCTGTTGATTTAGATTCCAAGTTTGCCCTACATAAATCTGAAAAAAATGTCATATTTTGTGTCAATGATTTAGCTGTTAGTTTTGTTTTAACACTGGATAATGCCCCGCTGCCCCATTTCTCCACTCTTACTTTAGCCAGATATGCTTAATGATGGGCTCTGTACACTCTCATCTGCCTGAAACCTTTTCTCACTGTGCTTTGCTCTCTGGTGTGCAGCAGCGTGTGTTTAGGATTGAGAGTCCTAATGTTTTGCAAGGAGGTTTGCAATGTGCAGTTCATACCTCGTCACAACATTCCAAGCTTCTATACCTCAGTTTCTGCATCCACAGAAGGCAGTAATGGTTGATTTTCCTGTGCTCCTCTTGTGGTTAATGACTGTATACATAAAGGGCATTGCATAACTTCTAGTACATACTATAAAGCACAGCGCCTATAGCACATATTTATGCTTTTAGTTTCCTGGGGTCCTTGTATATAGTTTTAGGAATTTAGACATGTATTTATGAAATACATGGCAACATGGCAGTCTACATTTGAAAATTTTCAAAATGACAGTTGGAAACTAGTTGTTTCATTGTGATCTTGTAAACAGTCTAGTTAGTTGCAATTTCTTTGTGTTTGTGTATCAATGCACCTATTTGACTTGAGAGTTTTTGGCTTATGCATGCCATTTCATAAAGCATGCATTCTTCATGAAAACAATGCTGCTATCATTTACTTCATTATAAGTCTTCTGTTCTTCATCACCACATATTCTAAATACACAAAGTGGGCAGTAGTGTATCCTGCACAGATGACACAATGTTATCCATCACGTACTAGCTGCATACAATGCTGAGCAATACCAGCTGCCTCATTCTCTTAATCCAAAGCACTGCGATCCACAGATCAGTACCACGGAGGCCTCCAGGTTAAGTGACTCAACCCAGACCAACACGGTGTTCTATCCCTGTGCCAAGATTGCAGCTATGGTGCAAGTGACCTTCTGAAATGCCACCACTTCCCCTCATCTGCCTTTATGGAGGAACACAGTCCAGCAAGGGCTATCTGTCCATCCTAGATATAGAGGGCAGCATTGAAGAACCTCTGAACATACATGCATTTTCCTTATACGCGTGTATCACTTGTTGGCTAGGTAAAATCATGCTCTAATCAAAATTCCTAAAACATTATGACCCTATGGGGACTTCGCACCTTTGAGGTGGTAGATTCACTATTACATCCCTGCCTTCTTCCGTCTTCTCCTCTTTCCTTGGTGACACACACAACAATTTCTGGCTGATCTACTGAGTTTATGTCAAGGAGCTTTAAATACAGGCATTAAGGAACATTACAGAAAATGGTTAGTATAAGTTCAAATTTTTTTTGCAAAATACATTCTTAGATAGAATGGCTCATTCATTTTTAATTGACAACAATGAATGTCAATTAAAATATAATTTGCCCACATTACTTTTCTCAAGAAATAAATAAGAATGCTATTAAATTAGTGTATACTGCTGTACTAAATATGAGCATTAACACTTTGAGACACTATTCTCAGACTGAACATTTCACTGGCTATAAATAAGAAATTCACATTTTTCTAAAGTTTTCAAAAACCTGATGCTGAGTACATGGTACATGCACCAAACAATGATGTAAAATACATCCATAAGTGCAACATTAA
>PVKN010019817.1:0-16205 GCA_004027915.1 Capromys pilorides | reverse complement strand
TAGCTTTATCTCTGGGGACTTGGTGCTGGGAAGGAGAGGCCATACACGCACAGCATTCCAGAGCCCCCTGGGCAAGTGAGACACCCACCCCTTTCCTTATCACCTGAAGCTCCCCCCAGTCAGGACATGGCACCCATCACTCCCAACCTTGGTGTTGTCTTTGATTCTCCATTCAGTCCATCAGCAAGTGCCTTTGAAATACATCCAGATGTGACCATTTCTCTGTCTGCCATTAGCCTGGGCCTAGGCCCCCTCTGCTTGGGCCTTACTATCCTGTTAGCCTTCACCAACACTTCCTGTACCCACATTTCCACCTGAGGTTGGGATGATCCTTTTAAAATAAGACTGCTCAACCCTTTATTCTCCCCCAGGCAGTAAAAATCCCCTGAAGAGCCCCAGGTCCTAGACTAGGGCCTCCACTCCAGATCACGTTTCCTCTTCACAACTCCGAAAAGCAAAAGATTTGTACAACTCATTTGGTGGCAAAACCTGACCTGAACAAACCTGAAAAGATCACAATCTTAGGTATCACCACTGGTAAAAAACATGGATGTCCAGGTTTCTGTGTAGCTGCCTCCATTCCCTGGATAAACTCTGCTGGGATGAGCACTACATGTGGAGCCCTTCTCAGAGCTGAGAGCAAGTCTTTTACCAGAAGGTCTGCAGCTCGGCTGCCTTTCCCTCTGCCCCAGCCACGTTGCACACTGCACCGCAGGGCCATGGCCATGTCTGCTCTCCCCTGCAGCATGCTGCTCACAGGAGTTCCCCAGAGGCCAGGCGACCCCTTCCTCTGCTTCCAAGACCCCGATCACCTATGTGCTAGAGTCATGCCACCTGATAGGGGTTTCTCAGTCGTTTTACTTCCACACCTACTGCCCACATCCCTGACCATGAAGACTTGTGCTCAAAATGCAAGTCGACAGACTAATGTGCACTCTGGGACACAGTGCCATCACCGTGGGACAGTGAGGCACTGAAGGCAGATTTGCTAAAAAGCACTGACATTTCACTTAAGCCTGCAGGTGCCCAAAGCTTGAGAACTCTGCCTTTGTTCTGTATTTGCCTCCTGTACTATCTTAAAACTGTAAAACAGGGTCAGAGCCCTGCTCAGCTCTGCACTTAAGCACGTTAATCACTTAAGGAGAGTGCGCAAAAATGGGTTTATTAGCTCTTAGTTTACCTAACTGATCTCACCGCCCTTCAAGACTGCGAGCACAATGATAAGACCCAGGGGGACTTCTCCAGAGCCACCTCACAGAACCAGCCCTGAGGTGATGATCAAGCAGACCCCAGTCCACCCAGCAGCCCCCTTCCTTTCTCATGAGCCAGCCTGACTGCCCACAGAGCCGAGCACCTTTCAGCTCTTCACGTCAGGCTGAAGTCCCTTCCCATTTTCTCTTCCTTCTCAAAGCTTGTGCCTGTGGGTTCATGCTCTTTGGCTCAGGCTTAATTTCTTGAAAGAGATAGTTTCCTTTGTGCATGCCACCACTGAGCCCTGGCCAGGGTTCATTCATCACCTGGCACTGCCCAATGTACCCAGGTAATCAACAGTTAAGGAAGGAAGGAAGGCAGGCAGGAAGGCAGGAAAGTGTGACCTGGGTCTGGGGGTGGGGGTGAGTTTGTCATGGATGCAGGACACCTGTGAGGGCAGAAGGCTTACAGGTTTCTCCCTGTCCACACTGGATTAGATAAGTGTCCCCCCTCCTCATCTGTAGACAGGAGGTGAGCAAAGTGTACCACAGGGCATGGAGACCCACTTGGCAGTACCCACTGGGCAGCAGTAACTAGGAACAGACCTCATGTGAGCAGGTTACAAGGAAACAAACAGGAACAACCACAGGCACATGAATGAGGGTCAGCGGTTTGGTTCAGAGCTACCACACACCAAATAACAACTGCAAAAGCGTCCCCGCCCAGTGACGCACTTACCTTGTAGAAGAAGTGGACCCCTTGGCTGAAAAGGAAACAAAAGCCAGTAATTTAACAAGAGACACATTTTTCTCATTTAAGTATTTTATGGGGGAGGGGAAGGGTTGCCACCAGGAGGAATCACTGAAATCTTTTTTATTTTGTGGCTCCGGGGACCACACTTGAGACCTTGCACTTGCCCAGCAGTTGCTTATGTCACTGAGCTATATCCCCATTCCTGTATCACTGAAATCTTACGCTGGGAACCCCAGTGTATCCCGTGTCCACCCAGGTGGATGACGTTCTAGGTGGTCCGCTACCTTCCACAGGGGGCCATCGAGAGCAAGCCAGGCCCTCCTGCTTTGCTTCTGGGAGATCCCAAGGGCCGTGGAAGCTGGGGAGACATCAGAAGCCCTCCCTCTGTGGCCCAGCACACCCGCTGCGTGACCCCAGGTGGCTTGTTTCCTCTTTCTGAACTTCTGCTACTCTCAGGGTTGGCGTGGGCTCTCGTTTACATGTTACAGCGCTGCTTTCCAAGAAGGAAAGGGAGCCTGTCTGCTTCAGAGGGCTGACACCTGTGATACAGGGCACCCCACAGAGCAGCCCTCTGACTCCCATTTTGCTATAAAATTGTAATTAAAAAGCAGCGTGCACACCCAAATGTGCTGGTGCTGTGTGTGCACAGGCTGCAGGCCACCATGGCACTGGCGCTCGCTGCCCACTAGGCAGGCTGGGCCCAGGCGGGGCTCTAGTCGAGGTGAGCAGCACAGTGGCTTTGGCATCTCAAGGTGAATGGAGGCCCAGGGATCCGGGTGCTGGGACGTGCGACGTCCATGACTGGACCATGAATGCCCTCTGGTGACTCCAGTCTGCAGGACTCCCTGGGCTCCCACAGCTAGGGAGTGGCAGAGTTGGAATGGGGGTGTCCACTGCAGCACTAATGGGTGGAGGAGGGGTGGAGTCTTCCAGGGCCCCAGAGGGACAAGGAGGACTCCTAGAGTGGAGGGATGGCATCTACAGTGGCCCTGCAGTCCTTGGCTTTGAGTCCTAGCCCTACCATTCAGCTGTGAGGCTCTGAACAAGCCTTTTACCACGCCCATGCCTGTCTGATCTGTAAAATGGGCTGGTGACAGCACCCTGGGGTCTGTGGTGAGGGCTGCACCACGCCTGCAAGGCACAGGAGCAGCACAGGCATGCGGGAATGGCAGGGTGGGTGCAGTTGTCGCCATCCCCAGAGCCTGGGTGGAGAGACAGGATCACAGACTGGCACCAGACCCCCAGTCAGGGGCCAGGGGGGTCTCCACTCCACCTGCAGCTCTCCAGGCCCCGTTTTCTCCTCAGTACACAGGCCTGACTCTACGGGTCAGTGGTGAGCTCACATGTGCCAGAGCAGGGGGTGGTGTCCAGGGCTGAGCCTCAGAAAGGAGGGATGGGATCTCACCAAGGTGTCCTGGGTGACACACTGCAGAAGGCGGTCACACCACACTGACTGCAGCAGCTGACATTCACTGAGCACTCGCATGAGTGGAGCCTAGAGCTCCTAGAGCCATGCACCGCCCTAACCTCTTACTCACGGTATCCGTGTAGCCTGTACTGGATGGTAGGCAGGACTATTAGTCCTCTCCCTCCTAGTCCTTTACCCAGGCTGCGACATGGAAGCAGAAGCCTACTAGCCAGCTCCTGGAAAAGACGGCTACTCCTCGAAGCCCATAATAGGAAGCTCCAAGTCCCCTCTTCCCACCATGGCAATTCCCCTCTTTCCATCTCAGTAGTGTTCCTAGGAAGACATGAGGCCTGAAGCAGTACCAGCCATTCTGCAGCCATGAGGGCGACGCCACTATGGACCCTCCCCAGTTCCCTGTCCCACCTGGCCACGGCCCAGCACTGCTGCCTCTGGCCTTCTCACTAATATAAGTCATTGCTAGCCCTGGCACCTAGTGGCTACTCCTCTGGGAAGGACAGCCGAGAAGCAAAGCTTAGAGAGGCAGCAGGGCATGTACCCACCTTTCTTCTGTCTGATTCGGAGGAGATAGAGCGTCGCCATTAGCAGGACTACCAGCAAGGCACACACCACACCCACCACGATAAAGATGTTCCAGTTGTCAGCATCTGTCTCTGTGTGGAAGAGAGGCTTCACATAGGTAGATTAAAAAGGGAAAGACAAAAGCCCACTGCCTCTCCTCCGCTATGCTGGCACCACGTATGGAGAACATCTGGCTGGGCTTTCTCAGACTTCTCCAGCCACATGAGCACGCAGAGGATATGCACACACCCGCCCAGAAAGGTCCTTCAGGAGCGGTCCAAATACTCTGCTGGGGGCCGGGAGGGTAGGTGCTGCTTCTGACAAGCACAGAGGTCACCAGCTACAGGCTGAGTGCAGTGGCCTGGTTTCTGGGGAACTGAAACACGCTCCTCCTTGTTTGGAGTGACCAGTGCGGCCACAGCAGCAGCAGCACAGACCCATCCAGACACTCAGGGGGCAACTGCCTGTCAGACAAGGTGTGCGGGTCAGGTGACAGGACAGGAGAGACATGGACAGGCTGGCTCGCTAGCGGTCACTGCAGATGCTCAGGACCTGGCCCACAGCCTAGGCGCTCAGCGTCTGGACACATAAGGACACAGCAGCTTGGGAACACAGGGCACAGGCTGAAGGTCCCAGAGCACCGTGGTTAGTCAGGGGCAGGGCTGGACGCCACAACACACAGGTTCAAATCAATGCCTTAAGCAGACGCGACCTTGGGCAAAGAGCTGAGACCTCTCCCTTGCTGGCTTCCTCTGCTGCTCCCAAGGTCCGTAACAATCTACCTCACTGGCTAACTCTGAGGCCACCTAAGTAACCAACTACCCACATGATGCCTCCAGCTTTTCTACAGGTCCTTGCCGAGTGCACACTGGGCACTCTGAAGCTATGATGCTGAACAAGACAAGCACAGTCACTTCCAACTGAGACTTGGTGCTGACGGGTCCCAAAGTTCATGACCAACATAGATACAAGCAAGCAGAGACTTAGAGGGAGGCACCAACTTGTCTAAGGTCACAAAGCAAGTTTATGAAAGAACCAGGGCAGAAGGCCATACATTCCGTGAAAACTGGGCATAAGCATAATCCAAAGGGTGCTACGACATAGCCCTGGGACTCTGTCTTTGGGGATTCCCTGAAGAATACAAGATGAAATGGTCCCATTCTAATGCATACAGAGTTTCTAGGGATGGGGCACTCCATGGGGACACTGAAAGGCCACCAAGGTTCAGCTATTTTCAACAAAGATCTGTACACTGGTCACACACTGGAGAGGGCTCAGAAATGCTGCCCGGACACCCTGAGCTGCACGGGGAGAGTGGAAATGTGACCTTTGTCCTTAACAATTGTACCCATATCTTTGAAATGCTCCTCAGGAGACTATCCCAGGAAACAGCCACATTTGGCAGAATATGTGCAAGGAAGATCCCTGTAGCATCAACTGTCCCTGAGTTCAACCACAAGCACCCTGAAAATCCCTACCCCAGTGGCAGGCGCACACATCAGCCAGGTACACCAACCAGATTGAGTCTGAAGGAGCGAGGGGGCGGGACACAAGAACAAGAACGAAACTCAAGGTATGGGGAAGGCAGCAGGCAGGGGACTGGGAGAAGATGGCCTCTCCCTCCCTTTTTTTGTGCTTAATATCTACTTGGGTCAAAAATCCAGAGACATATACATCAAATTCTGTAAGTAGTAACTCCTGGAACATAGATTTGGGCAAGGGAAGCTGAAGTGAAAGTTCTACTTTATGTTTATAGACTTCTATATTTTTCTCTATGAAGCATACTACTTTAAACTTTAAAATTTAGATAAAATGTAAAAATAGCTAGTCAGCTGGAGAGGCAGCCTCACCAGGGGTGGTATCCATGCCCTCCTTTTTCGGGGGGACAGAGACCTGCACGGTCAGGTTTCTGGTGACGGCTGGCTGCCCGTCATGCTCCACCTGGCAGGTGAGCACCACGTTCTCCCTGTGAGCAGATGAATTCACCAAGATCCAGCTTGTCCAGTCGTAGGTCCCATCCTTGTTCTCGGTGACATTCGAGGATGTTTCCGTACGGGACACATTTCCATTCTCCAACCAGGTCAGGTTCAGGGGCCTTTGGGGATAGAACGTCTTCACCTGGCAGGTGACGTTCACCTGGTTCTCTGTCATTGTGGGCTGCTGAGTGACCTCCACGGTGGGCAGAACTGAAACAGCACAGGCAGAAGCTCTGACCGTATGGCATGGACAGGTCACAAAGGAAGCTGAGCTCCCTCCAGGGCAGCCAGGGCCCCACTAGGACAGTGCTAGGCATGCAGCTGAGGCTCTAACATTCAGGGTTTGCACATAAATGAAATGCGTAGCACCCAGCACACAGTAGGTGCTCCAGGACTGGTGGCTTCTAATAGGATAATGAGTGAAATCAACAAGTGTAGGCCCTGGTGGGAAGTCAGAATGCAGTAACTGAAGTAGAATAAATGTAATCACTGGGCACATGGGCTTTGATCATAGGAGGTGCCTGGTAATTGTAACACTGTTGGTAAAATAAAAGCAACTACCAGCATGGTGCTCATACAGAGTAACAGTCCACATGCACACAGTAGGTGGCTTGCTGGGAATGAGATTCCAGGCCATTGGGCCCAGGTACAAAAGCCAGCAAGGAGGATCATGCTTGGTGGGCAGGAGTGGGCTCGGGCTGGGGTCAGGGTCAGGGTCATCTACCTCGGATGCTGGCTGATAAGTTGGCAATCCCACGTAGGCCCCTCTCCAAGGTAACATGTTCCACCTCACAGATGACCTGTGAGCGAACGTCCCCGGGGGCCAGCTCCACCTTGACTGTGCTAGAGATGTTGTAGGAGACGCTTTCTCCCGTGGGATCCACGCTGATAAGGGAGCCATGGAGTTCATTCCCATTTTTGAACCACTTCAGTGTGATCTCTCGGGGGGAGAAGCCATGGGATTTGCAGGTGAAGCTCACTGTCTGTCCAGATGTGGCCCTCGACACAGGGCCCGACACCACAGGGAGAGAGGGCTTGGCTACAAAGGAGCATTTACAGACAAGAAACATGATTGCAGTGACCACCACCGATGGCAAGCAAGCGACGCTGTAAGAAACTTCCCTAGGCACTGTCACGGGGGAGTGGGTGCTGGGCTTTGAGGCCAGGCCCTGTGCACACTGAGCCTGTACAGCTACCACTGAGCAACACCCCTGCCACAGACATCTGTGACCCTCCCCCCCAAGAAAGCTGGGGAGCAATGTCCTTAGCCTCTGGCTGTCTTGGGGTAGTACATCTCTAGCCAGGAAGTGAGAAAGGGTGAGAAACCCAGGTGAAACCCAGGCATGAGGGCAAAGTTCCTCTTTCTCTACCAGGAAGGTTTCCAGCAATCTGGGCACAGGGGGAAACCATGGATAGGTCTAACTCTGTGCATTAACTGCCAGCCTTCCTTGAAAACCTTGCCACCTGCCAGCTTCCCTGAAACCCCAAACATCTGTAGAGATGAATACAGGGGACAAAAGGCACTATGGCAGGCCACACCAGAGATGTGGTAAGTACGTTCTAGAGCTCCATCTGTGATGAGAAATAGCTGCAGTTCTCCTTTCTGTTGGTGATGAGGGTGAAATGGTGCCCTGAAATCATTTTGCTCTGGACAAACTTAGGAGATGGTACCGAAAAATGAACACATACAGATGCATATTTAACCAGACTTTATTCCCATCTAAAATTCTCCCTGAATATCTGGTGAGCATCTTGTACTCTGAATAACTACCATGAAGACAACAATATGCACTGCATTAGTTATTGTAACTGTCCTACTAACCTGTTTTGAAACTGTCTCATTGCTATTTCTTTCTCATTAAAATTAATTTAAAATAAAGAAAAAAATTCACAAATAAAATATATGTGATCGTAAAAAGAAAAAAAAAGAAAGTTCTCGCTGCAGGTACTTAGGCATTTACTCTGTATTTTCTTTCTTTCCACAAATATGCCAGTAGGTCTGACCTATTCTAAGCCTTGAATTTGAAAGGAAGAGGCTGAAAGGATGTTTGCCTGAATCTAGGAGCTTCTGCTGGGTCAGTCTGAAGTTGGAAGCAGATCACCCAGTGCAGAGAAAGCCAAAGGTGGCTAAGGTCTCAGTTGCTAATTAATTACAAGAGACACAGACACAGGCGCACTGGGCAGGCAGCTCTCCCTGCTCCTGAAAACACAGAAATGAGCAAAGGCAGTCTGCCCTGTGTGGGTCCTAATGGGTGTCTACAAATTGCTAATTATTACCCAGAACCATCTATAAAAGTCACGAGGCAGCAAATATCACACATATTTCCATTTGTAAATATTTAACTTGCTCCCTAACATCCACCAAACATAGTCAGATTGAGTATATGTCCCTTGACTAAGTCAAGCCACCAGGGCACCAGCAGCCCACAAGACCCTAACAGACTGGCCCTTCGTATGAAGAGTCTCCTAGCTTTAGATCGAATGAACTGCTGACAGAAAATATATTTTTAAAAACTGTGTCTGTACTGAAAATGAACAGGTTTTCTTGTCATTACTCCCTAAATAATGCACTGTAACAACTATCTAAATAGCACTTTCATTGAATTAGTTTATGAGTAAGCAACCTAGAGATGATTTAAAGTATATGGGAGGGTGTTCATGGGTCATAGGCCAAGACCACACTACTTCACATGAAGGACTTGAGCAGCTTCGGGTCTGGGTATCCTTGTGCTCCTTGGACAAACCCCCACAGAACTGAGGGCCCCATGCAGCCACCAGTTATGGAGTTCCAGGGAACCTGGCACTGGTGTCCCCTCTGTTATCATCAGTCCCATGAAGGGGCCCGAGGTGAGCCCTCTATGGGACAAAGCTCAGAGATGAGCATGCACACACAGGATGAGGACAGGAACGCAGAGCTGGGCTCATCTCACCCGAGGGAAGTTCACTGATTTGCTACCTGTTCTTCATCTTAGCCTTAGTGTCATCTTCTGCACTAAGTGAATGAGAACACCACCCTGGCAAGTGAGGACAAATGTACAACCCAGTGCCAGCACAAAATAAGTGCTCAACAAATAAGACTTACTACTGATATTATTACTATTTTTTAAAAATAAACCTTTTATTCTCTAGGCATCCAGAAGACATCACAAAAGTATGGAAACACCAGGAAAATGTCAGGCCTGTTCCTGCAGCTCCCATGAAAAATCTGAATGAAATAAGAAGAGAAACCGCCAAATTCTGACACTTTCCCTCTCTTCATAACAACCACCTCCAGATGAGACTGGTAAAGGTGCCTCTGAGCCATGGCCAAGATCCAGGCACGTCCTACAGGACAGCTCTTTACAGAAAGCTGGAAGCTCTGCGAAGGGAGGGGGACAAATTCTTCAGTGACATTCTGGATCACTCAAGGTCCATCACGAAAGGGTTCTGTGCTGAAAAGCAAGGATTTGCGAGGCTCCAGAGCCTGTCCAGACACAAACACACATAAGAGGCAGGTCCTACATGGAGGCTGGGGTCTAGCAGTCTCTGTCTGGGGCCCCTCAGGGGTTCCTCAGTGGCCCTAGGGCTGAGCCCTGAGAGAGGTCCCTTTCCTGCCACATGGGCCAGTCGTGTTGCTGTGCCTGGTCTGTTCTAACCTGAAGCATCAGCAGCATCCCTAGCACCATGACGAGTAACTTTTGCCAAGGGAAACAAAGCTCAACTCTTCATCTGTGGCCTCAAGAATCAGCTCCCAGAACTGGACCTGAGCCACCTGTTAGCTGCGATTGCCTCCACACAGGACACAGTATGTGGACTTGTGATACCTACAAGGACACAATGAGGCCACCATCCCTGCCTCGGTCCAGGAGTTGCGAGGAGACATCACTGCTAACACATCCAGGAAGGAAGACAGGCAGTACCCACATGCATGAGCGACACTCTCTCTGACCTCACAGGCCTCTTCCGGGCGCCTCCCTCTCATGCAGTATGATGGATATACAAATCATCACAACAGTCCTGCTGTAACAGCACACACTCATATCAACTTGAATGTCCACCTACAGAAGACTGTCAAACGTACCCTGATATATGCAGATGCCGCAGCACAATGCAGCTGTTAAACAAGGCAGTGGCTCTACGTAACCAAGGGAATCTCAGGAAGGACTGACCTGTAGGAAAGAAGCTTTCTAATCACCAACCAGCCTTGGCTCTGAAGGTCTGTGGCCAGGTGAACCTTTCAGTAACCAATGAAGAACACAGATTCTGGCTCCCTGCTCAGTGGTTCAGGTCAAGGAGCTTCTATTCAGTGTCTACTGTGTATTTGGCTCCTCTGTGGAGAAAATACCTAACAGTGGGGCAGCACGGGGCCTGGCCTGGAATCAGGTCTGTGCTCTGGTCCCTATCTGGGGACTATGGCCACATCTGGATCTCAGAGCTCATTTGTAAATAGGTGGGTTGAATGGCCTAAAGGTCTTTGTGAGAAATCTCCACATTGATTTCCACAGTGGTTGTACCAATTTATACTCCCGCCAACTGTGGAGAAGTGTCCACTTTATCCCACAGCCCCACAAGCATTTGTTATTGGTTGATTTTTTTTTAATGATAGCTGTTTCTTCTGGGGTGGGATGGAATCTCAGTGTTGTTTTAATTTGCTTTTCTTGGATGATCATTTGACCCAGCTATTCTCCTTCAGTTATTTTACCAGAAAAATTAAAAACATTGTACCACTATAATATATGTGCACCCATGTTTACAGCTGCACAATTTGTCACAGTTAAATCTTGGAAACAAATCAAATGCCCATCAACTGTGGAACGGATAAAAAAGATGCGGTTTTTATTCAATGGAACACTATTCATCTATAAAGAAAGATAAACTCGAGGTTTTTGTAGGTGAATAGACATAACTAGAGACCATAATCAGATGTCCACGTGTAAACAATGCATTGTCTCCCTAGCGTAAGAAACTGAAAGAATAAATAAGATCCAAAATGTACAATAGACATTTGTGAAAGGAAAAGAAACTGCTAAAAAGGAAAAAACAAATGGGATGGAAGAAAGGAGAAAAGAAGGACAGCTTTATAATTTTGCTACTAATTTCTATTAGTTCATTGAAAGGAACAGTTAGTGTTTATAGTGTTCAATTAATCATACATGACTGTATCTGGTAACCTCAGCAACTACTTTGAAGATAACAATATGCTATAACCACTGTTAATGTCCCATCACCTTGCTTTGAAATTCTGTATTTTTTATTATTATTATTATTGTCTTTAAAATTTAAAAAGGTCTTTTGTTACTGACAATCCTCTAATCAGGCACTAGAAACAGGACACTGGGCCCATGAGAAGAAACCTAACATGACCATTTTTGCTACATTACCCACTCAGGGGACGCTTCTCTGAGTAGAGGATCCTCAGCATCAGTGTCTGTAATAGCCAGTGCCCAACACATACATAGGTTTTGTAGGAAAACCCACAGCAAAGGGCAAACCTCTCAGCAGCTCCTCTAGCCAGCGCATCAGACCCCACCGGGAGCCTGAGCCTGTCAAGATCTTCTCACAGAGCTGTGAGGTCAGCTCTATGAGAGCTGAAATGAAAACATGTCTGCCCCTTCCTGCCTGGACAGACCGTGCCTCACAGAAGGAGAACATAAGCCTGGTGGCGGGAAAGCTTCAGCCAGGTGGCTCCCTGCTATTTCCATGGTGCCCCAGAATCTGCACAAAGCAGGCCTTAGTGCTGTGGCATAGAGAGGACTCCCGTGCCTAGGGAAGGCACCCTCTGGGGTACCAGGTGAGACCTGGCCCTGAGACTTGGTAGGTCACTCAAAAGGACTAGGGGACAGGAGAAAGGCAAGGTCTGTGGAGCAGACACATAGGGTACAGAAGGGCCCCCTCTTTTTCTTAAACTTTATTTATGTTATGGACAGCTCAGCCTACCCTGGGGGTGGGGCTGGTGCAGCATGTGGTGCCAGGGATCAAACTGCAGGCCTGAGGTTGCCTAAGCGTGCCTAAGCAGGCGCTTTAGACTACTGAACTATCTCGGCTGGCCCAGGTCCCCGTTTTTGAGCTGAAGCAAATGGCATGGCCTCTGCAGACCTCAGTTTCCCTGGTCTGCAGAAGAGGTGACACCAGATCATAAACATGGGCACCCAGCACCCCACCTGCTTCTTAGCTGGTGCTCAGAGTATGGAAAGTGTGACTCCTGACCTACTGTCACACAGAGGGCTGAGAGCTGTACCTAGGCTGTACTCACCACGCACAGACAACTCGGTGCCTCCTCCAGACCGATATTCCTTATTCTCAAAGGCTGTTTTCTGGAACTTCACACAGTAGTAGGTGCCGGCATCTTCTGGGGTGACGTTCTTGATGAGGATGGAAAAGTCTGTGTTGTTTCTTTGTGTGGTGTCTGACACACCTGTGATTCGTGGGTACTGGCCACCTTTGAAACTGTAGACTAACTTCTGGTGTCCTTGGCCCTTGTACCACAGGATGGGCCCCACAGGGTGCAGGGAGGTCACAGTGCAGCGCAGAGTGGCCGTCTCTCCAGAAGCAACTGACACCGACTTGTCAGGCTGAATCACCTGCAGACCCTCTTCTGTGGCTGCTACTGGGGAGAGACAAAGAGCAGTCACTCATCACCCTGAGGCCCCCAGGTGTTGATCATGTGCCTATCAGCAGTGAGCTTCACTGAGCGCACAGCCCTGGAGTTCAGCATACTCCATGCAGCATCACACTGCACCCTCCTCAGGTCCTGCACCTTAAGACTCTAGTATCAGCGTGCAAGCTGAGGCACAGAAAAGTCAGTCCACGCGAGAGTGGGGATCTGCCCGCCTGAGCCTTCCGTGGAGCAGTGCTGTCTGACCTGGGCTATGGGATCCAAACCCACATTTAGCAGGCAGAGGGAGTCTGGCATTTGGACAGAGGGGCCAGTGTGAGTAGGGAAGAGGACCACCTGGGACGAGTGGGGCTCTCCAAGGCTGTAATTTCAGATTCTGGCAGGACTAGGAAGCAGGCCCTGAGTGCGAAGTTGTATCATCTTATAGTAGGGAAGTAGGAGAAAGAATGTGGGCTTGGGTAGTAATCAGCGGTGTTCTGGGTCTTGTAGGGTTGTCACTTAGGTGAGTGAGAAGACGCAGTTGCTCTTTCACTGTCACAGGCTGCATGGATGAAAGTGCTGCCCTTGGCTTGGGCCATTTACAGCTCTCAGCCTCGGTTTCCTCATCTACAAAATAGTTATTATGAGCTCATCCTGATGGATTCCAGCAGGACCAAACAGCCTGAGGCTTGGTGGTGTCAAAAAGCATTACTAGACCAGACTCAACAGGCCTAGTTTAAAACCCAGTGCGGCCTCATTTGTGTGTGCCCCTAATTTACCCATCTGTTGTAGCTCTCAGTTTTCTGATCCATGAGCTAGGCAAAACCCCTCCCAGCTGCCTGCCTTGTTCTGAAAATGATGTTATACGAAGAACTCCCACAATGCCTGGCTGAGTGGAGAAGCTGCCATCATCACAAGGTAAATAAGTGAAAAGGGCTGTTGCTTCAACTTTACTCCCTCAGACTCTTGCTGATGTCCCTCAGCATATGGTCCTGTGCCACATAAAATAGCCCAGTGCTTGGACATGGCCCCTACACACACTCACTCCTGTGTGATGGGAATCATCTCTTGATTACGTGTACCATCATGTGTCACTGAATGACACGGACAGAGCAGTTTTATCATCTGTGAATGTTATGGTATAACTACACAAACTGAAACAGTATGGCCTACTTACACACCGAAGTGTGTGCGTCATACTGCAGTACATGGGGTCTGTTGTTAACCAGAAAGAGGTACGTGGTACACAACTGTGATGACGACTATAATGCATATAGTTATTATGTCAGATTGTTCAGGGATTAATGATGACAACAGAAATCTGCACTTGTTCAGTACAGACACAAGCTTCAGAGGCCTACCTCTCACCTATGGTTGGTCAAATATATGAATGTGGAACTGGAGGATATGACAGACAACTATACACACAGAGGTAGCACAGGCACTGAGAGACACGACAGAGAGGGAGCTCTGGTAGGATAAAGGGTGCTCAAGGCAGGCAGGCAAGGATGGTGCTTGACACACAGGGGGACCAGTGACCCAGGTCCTCTCCTGGGCTCTGCACTGACCCTCAATGTGACCTTGTCCAGTAGAAAGAGGGCTGCAGCAGGTTCCCTCAGCAGCCCCTTCTGCTCTGGCTGGCAGGAGAGACCATGTGAGTTTGTCCACTAGCTGCTGGCCTGGTACCATGCCGCTGACAGGAGAGTGCCTGTGAGAAGGGAGGCTCATGTACCCCTCCGCCCTCACGTGGGAAACCCAGGGCTGTAATGCAGACCTGGTACCACCTGGCGCTTGTCCTGTCTCTCTCTCCCTCTCTGCCACAGGGCTTACTCAAGGTTGCATTCCTAGGGTGTGGTGAGTAGTCTCCAAGTGCTAGTCAGAGCACAGAATGACTGTCATAGAACAAAGAAGCAACCAGAGCCACAGAGGTCAGGGCAGGGACTCAGCCAGCATTAGCCAGCCTGCAGCGGGGACGGGGAAGTGGTGGCCAGGAAGAGCAAGGGCACACAGAGGTACAGGTCAGCCTGGGGCCCGCTGAGCCAGGAAGCCATCCAGGAGCCTCCATGGCACTGCTGTCAGCTGCCAGGAGCACCAAGCCCGGGCATCCCCAGGGTGTACTCCAGCATGTGTGGCTGGTCAAACCGGAAATGCTGCCAGGCAGAGCGCAGGCCCTGGGCCAGAAGACAAGAGCAGATGCCCCCAGCTTAGCACCTCCTCTCTGGCCCCTGTTCTGTCATCCACTAAGTGGGGTTCCCACATCCACCTGACCAGGCCTGCAGTCACAAAGACCACGAGAGATCTGCACGTAAGCACCGGCTGTTCGCGTTTGGTTAAATGCTAGCTCCTATCTCTATTATTACCACATGGCTGTATTATCGAAACACTGCGTTTTCTCAGGATTCTTACATCTCGCCCTAGGATGCTGGATCCACAGGGACTGTTTCCAGCCTCCTGCCTAGAGCAGTGTCTGCAGGTCCTCAACAAACATATGCTGAGTGAACACAGGGAGGCATGGTGGAAGAAGTTTTATTTACGTGGTGACCCCAGCAAATTCCGCCTCCAAGTCTCTTCCATCATCTGATGGAGTGAACGCCAGCCTATCCTGGAGCCAGCTATTATCCTTATCAATAACAGCGGCGGCTGTGAGTCAGCACTGGGGCAGGTGTGCCCCACTCAGGAGTGGCTGTGGATTCCACACACAGCAAGCTGGAGCAGAACTATTCTCGTGGTGTAGCAGAGGCCGGTAATCACACCCCAGGCAGGTGACAATAAAATCTGTACTTGGATAGGACTGGCTCCCCCTCTTCTTTTTTTTTTTTTTTTCTCCTAGCTCCTCTCAAGCGCTCTCCACCAACTACAGCCAGATTTAGGCATCTTAATTAATTAGCTAGTGTTTATAAAGCGTTTGAAGATTTTAAAAGTGCGACGTAAGTGCCAAATATTATTTTAATCTGGGCATGTGTGGATTTTTTTTTTTTTCCCCCCCAGCAGAAAGCTTTTCGGTTTTTTTTCTTTGCTTGCTGTCTTTTCTTTTTTTCTGTAGGTTCTGTTCTGGGAACTGGGCTTGTTAAAAATTGGCTCCGGCGGTTGGAGCCTAGGGTCACCATGCTGGCGCAGCTGATGAAACCATTTCCTGCTCTCCCTGGCCCAGCTAGAAGGGCGGTGCCCGTTTAGGGGCCTGAGCCCGCCCAGAGGAGAGGATGGTTGGGACAGTCTTTGGGGCAAGCATCTGGCAGGCGAGCAGAGCCCGCACTGGGCTCACTCCCAAAGACACACCCCACATGTGGAGGAAGTCTTCTCCACAAAAGTCTCAGAAAGTTGGGAAATGATCTAAACGCCCAGTGACCAGGACGACTAAGTGAATGATAGCTTGTCTTCTACATGGAATTATAGGCAGCCACAAAAAACGCTACAGTGGGGCTGGGGAGATAGCTCCGTGGCACAAGTGCCTGCCTGGCAAGTGCAAGGTTGTGAGTTTGAACCCCGGTACCACAAACACACACACACACACACACACACACACACACACACACACACACAAACAAACAAAAAACCCGCTACAGTGAACACCACAGTAACATGGACAATTTTCATGCTGTAATTTTAAATAACATGGTGGTTATGCAAACAAAACCTGTGCATTGCAAAGCATTTAGAAGAAACAAAAAAGTGTAAAAACAAAATAATAATCTCATATAATACCATCAAAGATAACTGCAATCAA